>JAIUZE010046105.1:0-18112 GCA_022085475.1 Heliosperma pusillum | reverse complement strand
ACTTCTGTAACTCGAGCTATACCACAAGGAGGAAAACATCCTAGTCCTAGACTGATCAGACCTAGCGACAACAGCTATTCCATTCCCCGTCTCATGACATAACCGTACACGAGAAACTCTACTAGGCGACCCCCTAAGCAGAGATGGCTAGTACTTAAGCTGGCTCCCTTCCAAAGCGGAACTCTTAGGATGCCATGCCCCGAATTGGAGATAAGCCCCCCAGGCCGTGACACAAAAGCTATTAACCATGAACTATATACTCGTTAAAGACAGTACGGGCCTATCAATGTCATGGTCCAAGATACTCATCTAGAATTAGAATGGTCAAGACGCCATCTACTCATAATTCTCTAGGGGTACTTAGTCAACACGACACCAACCATATAATCAAACAGTCACGGGAAAAACATCCTATCATGTGACTAATTGCATATACATCATATTCAAATATCATATCGCCTTATATCTACTAAGGCTAATTCAATAATTAAATAAAACCTTACTTGAAGACAAATCCCCGACCCGAGTCCCGCGACGGGTCATCAGTCAAATCGGGGCTGACTAGATCTTAGTTTGACCAAACCCGTTGGATCAAACCGGCTAGAAGCAGAGTCTTTATCACAGAGACATAAAATCAACATATTCATTACATGTTATTTTATTACTACTTCTAACATGTGAATTATCATATGATACCCAAAAACCCGCTTGACTTAAATGATAACCAATTAAACTACGACCCCGTCTTATAATTTCTAACATGTGAGAAATAATAATTTATGAAAAAACCTTTTTAATTAAATATTTTACTTATTAACATTTCCCACTTGCTAAATATTACAAAACACGATAAAAATGACGATAACTCAAAAACCGTCACAAGTCCCAAAGTGGGACCCACGGGCTGAGTTGGGCCGGACCCCACATGGGCCTGAATGGGCCCCACGGCCTGTTTTGACAAAAATGGGCTGTTTTGATTAAACTTTCTAAAACCGATTTCTAATATTTTTCCCGCATGCTTAACATATTTAAAACCCGTCAAAACAACAACATAACAATCAAACATCGACACAACCCAAAGACCAAAACCCGGACCCACCTTGGACCAACCCAGACCGGGTCTGAACCGGCCTGGACCGGTCTGCTTTGGTCCGGTTTAGTGCCCTCTACACGGTTCCCAACAACAACATCTACCAAATTATTTCCAACATGCTTTAATCATCAAACAACTATTTTAACAACCAATCTAACCATCATCATACAAAATCATTATTATGAATAATCATAAAAATTCATCAAGAACACTAAACATATTAAAAATTTCCTAGACAACATAAAAATCATAACTTATTAAAAATCATCAAAATTTATCAAGAACACTAAACATATTAAAATTTCCTAGACAACATAAAAATCATAACTTATGGAAAATCATCAAAATTCATAAAACACAATAATATCCACTACTTAACATATTACTAACTAAAAATCCTTAAATCATAATAACATGAACCAAAACAAAGGATGAACCAAAAATAAAAGAAACAAAAGCTAAAGCTATGTTACTAACTAAACTCATAAATAACCATAACATGCACAAAACTAAAAGCTATGTGACATTAATTCGTCGAGTAAATCGGAATTGTTACCTTAGCTAGCAAAACAATTAGCACCAAAATAATAAGAAGTATATATAATAAGAACCCTTCTACTAATCTTCACCCAAAATATACGAGTCTCCAAACTCGTCTTCAAAAATCTGCCCCTAGAAGAGAAATAGAAATGACAGAAAAACAGTAAGACTTAAAATATGATTTTCACTCATTACAAAGTGTTGAAAACGATTTGTCGGACTTGAATAAAACCGTTACGTGAAGATGGGGATGAGCGCAGAGGAGAGTCTAGAAAATAAAGTTAGGAAGGATTTAATTAAGAAATGAAGATTTTATGAAGGTTTTGCTCAAGAACGATGATGAACAATTGAAGAACACGAAGAACAAATGAAGAACGATTAAAGAAAGCGGTATTTTGATCTTTATTTGATTTGTTGAAAAATGAAAAGTTGTTAGTGAGTGGAGTGTTGTGTGAGCCGTGTAAATATAGGCCAAGATGGATGTCGGGTTTTTGAAATTATTGTTACGGAATTGACTCACGATTAATAATTATTTTACGGTAATCGATTAAATATAATTAACGATAAAGTTAATTATACTAAATATCAAGATATTATGTTATTAAAATGAAAAGAAAGAAAATATAAAGGTCAAAGAGAGGACAAAGGAGACGTGAGAAATGAAGACAAATCGGGGCTGTTTTTAAGCGATTGCGGAATTTAAGTTGACAGACCGATAAAGTTACAAATATCTTAGATATTATTATTAGTTTAATCATATTAATTAAAAGATCTAACATGAGTGAAAAATAGGTGACATGGGGCGTGTGAAATGGGTAGGAATCGGGTCTGATTTTGAGCGATTTGCGTAATTTAAACGGACGGATCGATATAACCCACTCGTATAATCAACTATGATTATATTTCAAGGTGAGTATCGCTAAATACTCTATACTATCTTACGTATATAACAAAGTATAATATAACTCACACAGATTCTCGTTAAAGAATTGTAAGATTATGTGATGTACTATTATCCAATAACGTATTTGACGCGAGCGATTGATAAAGATTGATGCACGACTCCTTTGAAAAACAAACACTAAAAATAATAAATAGTTTGCTCAAGGTTTTCTTTAAAACGATTTTGGAAAATTCTCTCAACAAGTATGTGTGTCGTGTATATTTCGTGTGTCTCATACTTGAGATGGGAAGGAGTATTTATAATAGAAGCATAGGAGATCTAAAACCCTAGCTTAATATTTAAGAAAGATATTTATCTTTAATATCTCAAAATAATATTTACTTTATCTTTTAGAAATATCTTTATCTCAAAATATTATTTGCTTTATCTTTTAGAAATATATTTATCTTTAATATCTCAAAATATTGTTGTAAAGATATAGTAGAATCCTACATTAAGGTAAACAAGGAAAACAACCTATAGAGGCCAGATTCTCTATCTACACGAAACAATAGGAGCACGCAACCCTACGAGGCACAATCCTAGGTGTACACGAAACCCTAGGTGGGCTTATTAGGTTAACAACAAATTGAGATAGAATATATTAGAAACCCTAGGTAGCATGACAACACATAAGTTGTATTACTAACCAATAGAATCTCATAAATATATTCTCTATTAAAACTTTTGATAAATATATAAAAATACTCTTTCACTTTTGAAAACATTTATTTCCAAAATCATGCATCAATAGGCTAAAGCTATAACTTTGAACCTAAAATCACTCGAATGGAATAGTTACCGAATGACGACCTATACTATCTAATCTTCACAAAGATCTTCAGTATACGGATCATCTCTTCATCTTGATCACAAAGACCCTCCATCTTGAGTCTTGTCTTATTTGAGGTAGATCTTGCTTGAAGCGTTTTTATTTAAAGTTATAACCAAGTAGCTATAACTTCCATGTAAACTTTTAAAGTTATTCCTGAAGTTGTTATAACTTTGTCTCATAGAACTTGTCAAAGTTATGCCTGAAATTCTTATAACTTTGATCTTCTTTCTTGTAATTGTTGTTAGCTATGATAAGACTAAAACACACAATTACACGCATACGATATATCAAGTAAAGCACATTATCAAGTAAGCACATGTCATTATCAAAACTATAAAATGGGTCCAACAAATTCCCCCTTTTTGATGATGACAAGTCTCTTATGATTTCTCTTAACATTGTGACTAAGTATGGTTCCCTATCAACAAAACACTCCCAAAGTTATAGCAACTTTGATCGCAAGAACATAACAACTTAGCCAAAGTTATAACTTGAAAGACTTTAAGAGATAACGAGTCTTGACAAGGAGCAAGCTTAAGTAAGGACTCAAATCATATCATTTCTTCCCCCTCTTGGCATTATTGAAAAGACAAGAACAAGGATATAAAATGACTAGAATAACATACTCCAAGGCATGAAATAGATATGCAAAATACTTAATACTAAACGATTCATATCAAGCAAAATCAAATATCAAACGTCAATTTAAACTACAAACCACAATAAACATTGTTAGTGCCAAATGGGCCGAATAAGATAGAGTATAAAGCCAAAATGGGCCAAATGGATAAGTAGCTTAAGAAACAAACAAGGTAAGATAAGAAAATCAAGGTAAATCTGGTTGGCGAATGATGTTGGGGTCAATGTAGTTGGGTCGGGTACGGTACTCAAGAGTAGAAAGGCGATCAAGGCACGTCGACACATGATTAGGTTGGGCGATGAGGCATACATCGAAGTTCTGAACCTTCAATGAGAGAGCCTCCGTCGCATCATGAATAGTGTGCATACCTTCACGCATTTCCGAACCACTTATCACTAACGCACCTCCTTGGCTAACCAAGAATTGCATCTGATCCCGTTGCCTTAACATCTCGTGTCGAATATCGACAACATTGCTCTCTAATTTGGCTAGGCAACCATCAACTCCCGTCATCCAATTCCGCAACTCACCACTCACACCCGACCTTCCATGGTCACGGGTGGAGTGAGAGTTCCCCAATGCTACGGTTTTGACAATTTTATCAACAACCGCATCAATCTTCTTATCTTGCGCATCAAGGCGCTCTATTACTTTACCCATAAACACATCCAATTTTGATTCAAGCCCCGAAAAATCAGCCACCACCGGTTTCACACCGACCGAACCACCTTTTGTCATAAAAACCAATTCCGGACCACAAGCCTCCAATTTCATAAATTTCAAAAACGTATCACACATATCATATTTCAAGGTAACACCATAACTACCCGAATCAACAACCCCTTTTGACTCAAGAACCCGAGATATCCACATCCCATATGGTAAGTCAAGGGTCGAATAAATTTTATCTTCGGTTACCGAAAAAGCAGTTTGAGAAATTCTAGAAAACACAAGGAACGCAAGATTGACCCGGTTACCTTCTAACCAATTTTTCACCACCATCATCACTTAGCAAGCAATTTTATCCCCTCCACCCCGACGCGGAACAACCGTATTCCACATAAAATTCAACATAAACTTCAATTTTGGAGACACATTCCCCGCCAACACACAACTAGATAAAGTAGCCCCATCATCAAAATACTGCTTCACCTCCAACTTAGTCGGGTCCGACAGTTCGTCCCATGACGTACTTGGGTCAATTTTGATTCCATCATCAGAAACCAAAAACAGAGTACAGAAATCGGCCATGGTGACGGAAACTGGACGGCCATTAACCACGGCATGCAAAACTCCAGAAGTTAAAGAAACAGAAGCATAAAACTGAATTACCTCGATTGGATAAATCGGACCTGAAAACCGTGACACGCTTTCCCACTCTTGAAAATTCAATAAGTAGTTAAAAAATCCCAAAGCTTCATATTTTTGACACCATGCTTTCGGAAAACTACGACCTCTATGAATACCATATTTAGCAACCCGGTTAACTAACTTTCGTTCATCTTTTGTTAAACGAAGCTTGTCAAGACCGGATGCCGTGTCTTGAGGTGAGAAGTCCCGAAAGAAAGTCTGTGTAGACGCCTCGGGAACCGTGTTGTCGGTGTCCGTATTTGCTTCTTCTTGCACTCTTGTCTTCCCCTTATTTAATCTTCGTCTCTTAGTACCCTCAAGAACCGAACCCGACTCGGTTTGGGTCAAAATGAGTGTTTTTTGTTTTGGGTTAGGAGAGAGATTAGTGGGAATGCTAGGTTTTGGAATTTTGGTGTTTGGGGTGTTGGTACTTTTGGATCTTGTGGAAGCCATTGTTGTAAGCTTGAAGTTGTTGGGTTAAATTTTTTTTTTTTTTTTATTGTTGTTTTTGTTGTGCCGTGAGGAAGGAGAGAAAAGAAGGAGATGTGATGTGTGTTGATAGTGATAGGCATAGGTAATTATGAAAAGTGGTATTGGGTTTTGTACTTTTGTACTTAACACATGTAGGGTGCCGGCTTTTAGAGTCCTATTTCCCTTTTTTTTTTGAATTTGGGTAGGAAAAGGAATGTAGAGTAAATATTTTTGAGATATGGTAAGGATAGGATTAGGTAAATAAAAAGATATGGTAAGATATTGTTGGTTGAGAATTTCGGCCAAA
Organism: Heliosperma pusillum; assembly: GCA_022085475.1. NCBI lineage: Eukaryota > Viridiplantae > Streptophyta > Magnoliopsida > Caryophyllales > Caryophyllaceae > Heliosperma > Heliosperma pusillum. The sequence continues at coordinate 11,933 of JAIUZE010046105.1, read as the reverse complement.
ATAGAATACATGGGTAGAATTTTGGTTTAATTAGGAAAGTGAATAAGATGGATTTTTGGCAAATATGTGGTCCATAATTTAATTTTCATAAAATATTTAATATGCAAGATAGTCACGTAAAATATATAATCTAAAACACAAATATACTAGCAATGAAATACGCGGACACAGTCATACAATCTCGTCTTATTCTAACCAGTCACGCAGGTTTACAAAATAATTATGACGAATTTAATTGCTACTGATTAAACCAATTTCCAACCGCAAAATCTCAAAACGTCTTCTCGCTAACGCCTTTGTTAAAATGTCAGCCCATTGATTTTCAGTACTACAAAATTCGAGATTAATGTTGCCCTTTTCTACATGGTCACGTAAAAAATGATGTCTAATGTCTATATGCTTAGTACGAGAATGCTGAGCTGGATTTTTAGAAATAACAATAACACTCGTATTATCACAGAATACAGGCATACAACCGACATTAACACCATAAGCACATAGTTGTTTCTTGAACCAAAGTTGTTGGGAACATACCAGTCCTGCAGCGATATATTCGGCTTCTGCAGTAGATAATGCAACCGAATTTTGCTTCTTTGAGCCCCAAGTAATTATGCATGGTCCAACAAACGTAGTGAATCCAGAGGTACTTTTTCTATCTAAAGAACATCCTGCATAATCTGCATCTGAATATCCTACTATATCAAAATTACACTCAATTGGATACCACAAATATAAATTAGATGTACCAATCAAATATCTCAAGATACGTTTAGCTGCAATCATATGTGACTCTTTAGGACAAGATTGAAATCTAGCACAGACACATACGCTGAACATAATGCCATGTCTACTTACAGTTAAATATAATAGAGAACCAATCATACCTCGATATGTAGTTTCATCGACACACTTACCACTTTCGTCTAAGGTCAACTTTTTATCAGTTACCATAGGTGTGTCCATTGGATGAGCGTTCTCCATACCAAATTTTCTGATTAGCTCCTTGACATATTTTTGTTGGTGAATCTTTATTTCATCCTTAGTTTGTTGAATTTGCAATCCTAGGAAGAATTTCAGTTCTCCCATCATTCTCATTTCAAATTCTGAGGTCATTAGATTTGAAAGTACTTGTACAATTTATTGTTAGTAGAACCAAAAATAATATCGTCTACATAAATTTGAGCGACAAGTAAATCAGAACCCTCAGATTTTAGAAATAGGGTCTTGTCGACAGATCCTCTTTTAAAATTGTTTTGTAATAAAAATTTGGACAATCTGTCGTACCAACCCCTAAGCGCTTGTTTCAAACCATATAAAGCTTTATCGAGTTTAAAAACATGGTTTTGAAATTTGCTATTCAAAAATCTGCGAGCTTGTTCAACAAAAACCTCTTCTTACAAATAACCGTTAACAAAGTTAGCCTTAACGTCCATTTGGTATAGTTTCATTCCTTTATGAGCTGCGAAGGCGATAAGCAAGCGAATAGCTTCAAGTCTTGCTACTGGTGCAAAGGTCTCGTCATAATCAATCCCTTCTTGTTGATTATATCCTTGAACGACCAATCGAGCCTTATTACGAACTATAACTCCTGAATCATCCAATTTATTTCTGAATACCCATCGAGTACCAATCACAGTTCGATTTGAAGGTCGTGGCACAAGGTGCCAAAATTTATTACGTTCAAACTGTTGAAGCTCCTCTTGCATTGCTACAATCTAGTCGGATTCTGCAAGAGCTTCTTTGATGTTGGTAGGCTCTATGGTAGACAGAAAAGAATAGAATGTACAAAAGTTATTTAATGTTCGCCTAGTTTGAACACCCTTATTCAAACTTCCTAGGATAGAATCCATTGGATGAGAACTCTTATATTTCCATTTCTTAGATTTTCTAAGATCATCATCATCTGATGAACTTTCACTTTCCTCAAATGATTCAGAGTCAAGATTAGTCCCCCAGAGTTGGACTATGGGGTTATAGCTAAAGTGGGTACAACTTCAGTTACAACATCTTGATCTGGGTTCAAATTTATAGCATCATCAGTTATAACTTCGGTTTCCTTTTCCTTGTTTTGAGAGGAGACATTCGTATCATCAACAATTGTCTCAGTTCTCTTTTCAAGCTCATTTGCGGATTTATCAAGTTCATCATTGATTCCTTCAATAACTTCTTCATTGATTTCTGGCACGTCATCCCTTGAAAGGCGAAAGTCAGGATCATTCATGTCTTCTTCTTCATTTTGTTCAACTTGCTCAGGCACATTATCTTCATCAAATACTACATGAACACTTTCTTCTATGCACAAAGTTCTTTTGTTAAAAACTTTAAAAGGCTTTACTATGATTAGAGTAACCAACAAACAAAGCTTCGTCACTTCGTGGATCAAATTTGCTTAAATTACTTTTTCCATTATTATGGACAAAATATTTACTACCGAAGCAACGAAGGTGAGCTATATTGGGTTTTCTCCCTCTTAAAAGTTCACAGGGAGTCTTTTTGAGAATCGGTTTAATCATAGCTCTATTGTACACATAGCATGCAGTACTAATGGCTTCGGCCCAAAAGTTCTTAGGAAGGCCACTACACAAAAGCATAGTGTGGGCCATGTCCTCTAATGTTCTATTCATACGCTCCACGACACCGTTTTGTTGTGGGGTTCGTGGTGCAGAAAAGTTATGTCCTACACCATTCTCCCTACAATCTTTTATAAAGGCTTGATTATTAAATTCGGTGCCATGATCCGTACGAATGGAAACTAACTTTTTATCTTACTTGTTTTGGAAAAGTTTCATTAGTACCACAAACTCATCGAAAGTTTCATCTTTAGTAAATAGAAAGATAGGCCATACATACCTTGAGTAGTCGTCGACTAGGACGAATACGTACCTTGATCCACCGCGGCTTCTGACTTTCATAGGTCTACACCAATCCATGTGTACCAACTCAAGTGGACGCTTAGTACTTACAACTCATTTTGGTTTGAATGAAGATCTAACTTTTTTACATCGGGCACATGAGTCACACATCTTTTCTTGTTCGAATTTGATTGAGGGTAAACCCTCAACTAAATCCCTCAATTTGAGTTTCTTTAAAATTGTTGGACTGATGTGTGCAAACCTCTTGTGCAACAAGCATGAATTATCCATAGTAACTTTCATGCACGTAAAGGAACTTGTAGTAACTTTGTTTACATCAATCATATACACGTTCCTTTTACGTAGACCTTCTAGAATAACATTACTAGTACCTTCAATTATGATGCGACAAACATTTGAATGAAAAACTACTTTATTGCCTTTGTCACATAATTGAGAGAAACTTAGCAAGTTATGCTTAAGACCATCTACCATATAAACATTATTATTAGCATGTGAAGAAGATATACCAATCTTACCTATACCAATTATCTTGCCCTTCTTGTTGTCTCCAAAGGTGACCTTGCCACCGTTGAAGGGCTCTAGTGAAAGAAAAAGATTCTTGTTTTCGGTCATGTGTCTCGAACACCCACTGTCGAGATACCATAAGTTGTTTTCTTTCACTATTATCTGCAAGGAAATTAAATACAGCTTTTAGGTACCCACGCTAAGTTGGGTCCTTTGTGGTTAGTGACTCTGTATATTTGATCCTTCCTAACCTATACCTGTCTAACAATTCTTTTATTCTTAACATAGAGTTGTCTAGTTTTATTATAGTGTTTTCTATTGTTGTGACGCACACTAGGTTTAAATGTCTGCTTCCGATTCACATATGGTTTAGATTTTGAAGGTACAGATGTGTAATCGAAAGCTATGTCATAAAACCATCTGAACTCATTATTTCTATATTCATCACGTTGAGGTTCAGGTTCAGACTCACCAACACTAGACACGTCATGTTCTTTAACAAAATCAGTTTGATTTTTGTTGTCGTTGACATATTTAACACAGTTCTCTATAACATGACCATTGTGACCACAATAATTGTAAATCAGATATTCTGAAAGATTTACATACTTCCTTCTTCTGAAATCGCGGTCAGAAGGAGTGGATTTGCATTTATCATGGTCTCTACGACTATAACATTCATGACCTAGACCCATCTTCATGTTATTGTTAGACTGTTCGGTAAGGAAGTCTAAGTCCTTCTGACTTCCTTCCCATTTATCATGAACTTTTCGTGCATGTAGGAGCAATTCCTTCAAAGACTGAATTTCTATTTCACATAACGAATGGTCTACATTCGAGTCTTTGGAGGGATTGTCCTTTTTAAAGTTTTCACGAAAATCATTAAAACGTTTGTTTAAGATAAATTTCTCCTCATTATGTTGATCTTTGGCTTGGGAGAATTCAGCCTCTATATCTTTCAATTTCTGAGAAAGAAAAGAGTTTTGTTTCTTGTGATCAATGATAGCGACTTTCTTTGCCTTAGTTCAGATTTTAAAATCTCATTGAATTTCTTCAATTCTAAAGTTATAGCCTCATTAGCTATAACTTTGGCTTGAAGATGCTTAATGTTGAGCTTTAACTCTGACATTATAGCTTCATTAGCTATAACTTTAGACTCAAGAGCTTCTTTCTCAACATTTGTCATGTCTGAAGTTGTAGCTGAAGTAGCCATAACTTTAGATTTGTGCTTTTTAGCTTTGGCCTTTAGAAGTTGGTTTTCCTCAGCAATGTCAAGTATTTGCTCCTTAAGATCTTTTAATTCAAGACTCTGTTCATGACAATGAACTAAGGTTTCTTTAAAATACTTAATTAAAGATTTCTTAGACAATTTCTTAACTCGCTTTTTAAGTTCAAGATGACTAACCTCTTCATCATCTTCTTAATCTGGTTCTGAATCTGAGTTGCCGACAAGGCACATCTCGGATTCACTCTCATTGTCACTGTCAGAAATTAGGTCAAGACTGACGTTGCTTAGACACAGGTTGGCGACTTCTTCTTCCTCTGACTCGTCGTCTTCTGTGTCGAGATCTCCCCAGCAATAAGCCATCATGACTTGCTTAAATTCCTTCTTGGTTTTGTCTCGTTGATTTTTGGCTTTGATTTTCTTCCATATAGGACAATCCTTAATCATATGATCATTGTCCCCACATTTGAAGCAACCACGACTTGAGAGAGACCCTTTTGACTCAATTGGCTTTTTATAAGATTTGTTAGTGTTACTGTTAAAAGTTTTCCCTTGTGGTTTATTAATTTTTTTTTTTCTTAAAACATCTAGCAAATAACACTGTTTCATCTTCAAGATCCGAATCTTGTTTTTCACTAGACTCGGCTTGTAGAGCCACTTTCTTTCTATTACTATCGTTTGCCTCATCCTCATCAAGAGTAATCTCGTGAGCCATTAGGGTTCGGAGTAGCTCTTGATAAGATAGGTTAGATAGATCTTTACATTCCTCAATTACCGTCACCTTAGGTCTCCATCGTCTAGATAGACTTCTAAGGATCTTCCTGGCAATTTCCTCGGAGTCAAAAGTTTTTCCAAGATTTTTCAATTCATTAATGATACTAGAGAAGCGAGTGGACATGCTGTCAAGCGATTCATTTTGCTCCATAGAGAACAATTCGTATTTTCGCATTAACAATGCAATACGTTGCTTTTTGACAACAGTTGTCCCCTCATAGGCTAACTTTAGACCATCCCATATTTCCTTGGCAGTAGAGCTAGATGAGAAACGGTCAAACTCAGTAGAAATCATGCCGTTTTGCAACAGGCTGACAGCTTTTGAATTTTTCTCAGCTTTCTTATAATCTGCCTCAACATAGTCATCTTCTTTCTTTTCGATGGAAGTGCCAGTAACAGATCCAAGCATGATCTTATTAGGGTCATTCTTAATGATTAGCCAACAATCCAATCGTTACCCTTTATGTAATGGGTCATCATATTTTTCCATAAACTGTAGTTCTTCCCATTGAATACGGGACACTTCAGATGTTTGGAATCCATTAAAATAAAATTAAAATGCAGTGGAAAAAAAATAAAAAAAATAGAACGGATCAGACTCCTTACTGTAAGGAAATCAAGAGGACGAGGCTCTGATACCAATTGTAGAGTCTATTGATCGAATACGAAAGAGGGGGGGGGGGGGGGGAATTGAGTATTAAAAACTAGCCCCACTTTTTCGATTTATATGATATGTAATTAATTATTTGATCTTATAGATTAAAATCAACTAATTAATTAATCAAAGTAAGCGCAAGTAACGAAATAACGAAAAGTAAAGAGAGTAGAGAGAGGCACACGAATTTTTGAAGTGGTTCAGTTTCACACGTTGAAACCTACGTCCACTATTTTCGATTAATAATTCTTAGTACGTTTCTACGGATTACAAAAATTATCAACCCACTCGTATAATCAACTATGATTATAACTTAAGGTGAGTATCGCTAAATACTCTATACTATCTTACGTATATAAGAAAGTACAATATAACTCACACAGATTCTCGTTAAAGAATTGTAAGATTATGTGATTGACGATGCTTTTTAACGGTGTCGGTAATTCCGCTAATTAGCTCCAATCAAATAACAATTTATAATTCCTAGACCAACACAAACTATCTTAAATAAGGTAGTAAAATGGTAAGAATAGGGTCGAACCCAAGAGAAGGCGGTATTAACCAAATTAAACTAATCTAGACTCTTGCAAAATGCCAATTAACAAAACTAATTACTCTAATCACAAATTAAAACACTAATTAAAACAAAAGCTTAAATTAATTACAAACTATGATATTCACAATGAGAAAACATGTAGGACACATATAGGGAGAAAGTTAGACATGAGAATTGACTAACAAGTCTAAAATTACCAACAAAAACTAAAGATTCAAATATTCAAATATAGAGAAACAACTTAGTGTAATTCTCCCAAGTTCCCAACAATTAACAAAGTAAAGACCCTCTTTTCCTCTCTTCTCTAATTGTCTAATACAAGTTCCTAAGAAATTAGCCAACATAAATTAAACCATCCATGGATGACCCTTTACAACCCAACCAATACTTATTAAAATATAAGCACAATTAAAGATGCAAACTTTAAGCACAAAACCAAATAAACATACTAGAATCATGTAATAAAACACTAAACCATGTTCTAATTACACAATAAACCAAATTCCACTCAAAAGATTCCAACTTTTAACCAAAGTTACAATCTTTCAAGGTTGCTTCAACAAATACCAAGACAAATTAATCAAATTTATCAAAACAAAGCAATAATTAAATAAACACTTGCAAAGATGGTTAGTCTCAACAACAATTCATTCAACAATGGAATTCAAACATAAGAAAATGGAATTAAATAGAGAAGAAGGGGTTCAAAAGGTCTTACAATGCTAAAAGGAGAGAACTTGTTCTAATTACACTAAGCAATGGAAAATTAGCTACCCATAATCCAAATATTACAACCCATTATGAAGTTCAACCAAAATACAAAGCCAAAATGAAGAACAAAACTAGAGAGAATTCTAAGGAAATGTGTTGTGGAATGTTGTATCAAATGTTGTGTGTTTCTCTCTCTACAATTTGCTTCTTATATACCCTTGGTTCCCAAACCTAGGGGCCTTGAGAAAATGGGCTTTCAAATGACAAGACGGAGAAATGAAGAACACCATCCTGAGAACTGGACGCTGGAAGCGTCCTTGGACGCTGGCAGCGTCGTGGTAACGCTGGCAGCGCCCCCTGACGCTGGCAGCGTTTGACGCTGCCAGTTTTCCTTTAGTTGAGCGTCTTGACTTTCGTTGACCCTTTGGATTTTAGTCCCGCCTTGACTTCCATTGACCCATTGGATTTGATCTTCTTGCATTGATGATTCGTTTCTAGCCCACTCCAATTTTCGGGTTTGGGTCTCGGGTTTCGGGTTTGAATTTTGTTGACTTCTGGGTTTGACTCTAAAAGTTGACTGAAATTACTAAATAACAACATTATTACAAAGACTAAGGTTAATATAAAACAATGCTAACGACCCGTAAAAAGTATAATAAACGAACCTAATAAATACTACTAGACACAACACATTTTGGTGTTGTCAAATACCCCCACACTTGGACTTTTACTCGTCCCGAGTAAAAACTCGAGATTAGCAAGACAAACACGAGTCCAAACATACCATGTGAAGGTAATGACCTCTCTTCCCTCACCACTACCTTTTTATATCTCCCTCAAAACACAACCACCTATTAAAAGAAAAATGACTCAAGGTTGTTTTAACACACTCTTCCCTTACCACTTCCTACTTATAACTCCTTCTATACAAGACTCGACACACCACCAACTCCGACTCATCTCAACTCAACTCCTCCCTTCTTATTGCTCCCAAGAATGTAGTATGACCATCTTTGCCTTATCCCAAGGCATAGCGAGATGACCCTCATCACCAAACTCCATGTAACTCCACTTCTTATATCACCCCCTTATTAATCCACTAGTGTAAAGCATGGTTACTTGGTTGGCCCCAAACTACACAATTTGCACAACCAAGCAACCACCAAGAGAAATCCACCAATTTGGAACCAAATTTGTGACTCAAAATAAAAATAAAAAGAAATCCTAAGCTAACCTCCTTCCAAATTCCTCCTTATTTCTCCCTTATTTTCCCTTCTTTTCCCTCCATAAATCCTCATCATCGGAAATATTTGCTCAATTTATTTTATTTTATTTTTTTTCATTTTTTTTCTTGAAAATCCCTCATTTTGCCTAAGGTGCCCTTTCGGGTTTTCACCTTAGCTTTTCCTTTCCTCTCATTGGTGGCTCGCAACTCGATTTTTCATTTTGCCCGGAATGCCCTTTCGGGTTTTCATTCCGTCCTCGACCACCTTCCCAATTTTTGCCTAGGTGCCCACCCTTGTGGGTTTTCACCTAGCCGGGATTTTCAATATTTTATTTTTTCTCTTTTTTTTCTTTTTCCTCAAAACAAAAACAAAACAAAATACAATGCATCAAAACAAAATAACTATATACAATCCTCTCCCCCACACTAAGATCATACAATGTCCTCATTGTAGGGGAAAAGGCGGGGTGCTTCATCAATTGTTGAAATGAGAAGAAGCCGAGGCACCTCCTCGGTTTCTCCTCCTCTCTCTTTCTCTCTAACCCTTCTTCTTCTTTCTAGGCCTTCATCAAGGGCCTCTTGTGTGTAAGGAGTGGGGTAGCCCGGGTTTTGTTGGATGGACATGCCGAAAAGTGAGCTAGCCAAGCCATAAACATCTTCTTGTGCCACCGCATCTTCATATGAATCTTGAAGATAAGTGTGGTGGTGCTCATTTTGAGCTTGGAAATGGCTTGTGCTTGCTCCCTCCAAGCATTTTGTGTTGTCCACATGTCATTTTGCTCTTGCCACCTTCGGTCTTGTTGCTCCCTCCAAAGGCGGGCTTCCTCTTGCCGTACTACCATCCTCCTCCACTCTTCTTGTTGAGCCCTCTCGGCCTCCTCTCTCAACCTCTCCCTTGCCTCCACTACATTATGCCAATCATCTAAGGACTCGAGCCTACCTCCTTGTCTTTGTTGCCAAGTGTAAGAATCGTCCACCCTCCTACTTATGTGCCTTAAGACATCGTTGGTGCTAGCAAAGTAGGATGCCATTTGTTGTTGTCATGGCTCCATTGGGATGCTAGAACGAGTCTCCGCGTCAAACATTGGGGTGTCGGTGTCTTGGTGGCTTTGGTAAGATGATTGGGAATGGTATGGTGGTGGTGGTGGTTGTTGTTGTTGTTGTTGTTGTTGTTGTTGTTGTTGTTGTTGTTGTTGAAAAGGTGGGTCTTGGAAAGGTCCTTGCTCAATTGCGAGGATCTCCCTCTCCTCGCTAACTCGCTCACTTCCCTCACCATGCTCTCTCTTTGGCCTCCTTCGCCGCAATGGCACTTCCTCTACCTCCGCGTCATCACTACTCTCCCCCAAACTCTCTTCCCTAAGACAATAAAAAATCCTCCGATTTGGGCCCCCTCGGTAAAGGGTTGTTTGATGGTCGAGGCATCTTCATATAACTAAGGCCATCGCTCCCCAACCAAAATCCTCTCAAGGTTTGCTCTTTGCTAATTTTAAACATATGTACCTCCTCGAGCCCAAAATGGTTGTACCTCGTCAAACCCTTACAAGAGTTTACCTCTTGCTCCTCATCAATTCCCCCCTCATAGTGTCGCACCAAAAAGCTAATCACCCCCCCAAGGTGGATACTTGCCTTAGTAGATTTTTGTCGGTGTTTAATGCAAGCTCTTATAAACAAGTCCGCCCAATCCGGTATTCCCACCCCTTCCGGGAGCATGGTCCATAAACACAATCGGATGGTCTCCGGTACCTTAGCAGGCTCTCCCGCGGAGTTGAAAATGGTGGTGAGGAACCGGGTGATGAGTCGAAGCACGGGGTGGGTGATTGTGGAGAGTTTGGCATCCTTAGATGCGGTATTGCAATTTGTAATATTGCTCCACATGATGTGCATTTTCCCTTTGGGGCATCTAATTTGTTCGGGGTCTTTTGTGATTTTAAGGATTTGGCGACTTTCGGAGATGGGGGCGTTGTGCCAAGTTTGATTGTGTAACAACCCGAAAAGTACCCGATTTTTCTAGTAAAAATATTTACTAACACTTTTCAGTAGAACTTAAGTTTTTAAAATAGGAAATTTTGTTCCGAGACTTATTTTGAAATTCCGCGTTCGTATTTGGAATTTCTGAGAGATTTCATGAAAAGACCGTTTTTAGTCATCTTTGACTTTTCTTGACTTTTAAGTCGTCTTTGACTTTTCTTGACTTTTAAAAGTCGTCATTGACTTTTCTTGACTTTTAAGTCGTCCTAAACTTTTCTTGACTTTTAAGTCATCTTTGACTTTTCTCGGCTTTTCAGTCAACTTTGACTTCCGTTGACTTTTTCCCGACTCGTCTCATAAGTTTGAAGACCGAAATTTTTATTTAAAAAAATAATATTTTTGATTTATTTTTATTTAGATTTATTAAGATTTATCATAATTTAATATAATTATTTTGAATTTATTCGGAATTTAAGAATAACGTTTACGGTTTTAACCGAACGTCTTTTAACTATTCCCTTCCCGACTCATCGTATCTCGTAACAAATCGAACTCGACTTTGCATGAGTCACACGCGCCCATGTCATCGTTGTTCCCCTCACTTAGATATTTTAACTTGTTTTCGATTAATCACTAATACACATATCTAGATATTTGTAGCTTAAATCGATCCTCCGTTAAATTACGCCAATCGCTCACACTCAGACCCGAGTCCTACCCAGTTCACACGCCCCATGTCACTATTTTTCACTCAGTTAGTCTTTTAAGTATATGCATTTAAAACCCGAATAATATTCTAAGATATTTGTTAAATTACGGTCTGTCAACTTAACGGTAATATAATTATTATACCGGGTCGATTCCATAACAACAATTTCAAACCCAACTCACTATTTTGCTCTATAAACTCACGGCTCACACACTCCACTTTACTCACAAACAACTTTTCATGTTTCAACAAATCAAATTAAGATCAAAATATCACTTTCTTTAATCGTTCTTGAGCGTTCTTCGCGTTCTTCATCCGTTCTTCATCGTTCTTGAGCAAAACCTTCATAAAACCTTCATTTCGTAATTAAATCCGTCCTAACTTATATTTCTAGGATCTCCTCTTCGCTCTCCATCTCCACGTACGGTTTTATTTCAATTCCGTCAAAATCGTTTTCAAGACTTTAATTATGGACCATGAGATTTTAAGTTCTAATAATGTTTTCTTGTCATTTCTATAGGGGAAGATTTTGAAGGCGAGTTTGGTGACTCGTATATCTTAGGAGAAGACTAGAAGACGGGTTTCTTAGTTCTTAGTTCTTATTATTTTGGTGCTACTTGATTTTAGCTAGCTAAGGTAACGATTCCGAGTTACTCGACGGATAAATGTTACCTAGCTTTGGTTTACTTTAGTTTTTGGTTCATCTTTAGTTTTTGATCATATGATTATG
>JAIUZE010046102.1:0-57600 GCA_022085475.1 Heliosperma pusillum | reverse complement strand
GGGGAGCCAGCTTAGTACTAGCCATCTCTGCTTAGGGGGTCGCCTAGTAGAGTTTCTCATGTACGGTTATGTCATGGGACGGGGAATGGAATAGCTGTTGTCGCTAGGTCTGATCAGTCTAGGACTAGGATGTTTTCCTACCTTGTGGGATAGCCTCGAGTTACAGAAGTCGTCTATTGACTGTGCTAAGAACTTATGCCTGTTTGTAGAAGTATTTGTCTTTCATGTTTGTATGATTCTATGAGTTTAGAAGGTGAGATGCAAGCCGGCTAAGATTAATAGAGTTTGGATTCCCGATTGTTAACTGATTCACATGATTACGTGTTGATTAGGGTTTGAGTGTATCAGGGCCATGTTACATGGTAACCGCTGAGCCAGCATACCAGCTTCCCTACCTCGAGTTATATTTATTATCGGATTCACATGATAGCTTTCATATGATAGGTTATATGTGAGTTAATTGTTTCATAACATGAAAAGCATATCATATATGTTAAGGTTTTGTATTTTCTATATACATTGCTTTTATGTTATTCATGTTTCATTAAACTCGACATTTCGTGGCTGGGAGAACTCGGAGTTACTCCCCACTGACTGTGGTTTCCGTGTTTATATTTAATGCGGTCGAACAGGTGGTGATGCATACTTTGGGTACATTGACGAGCTAGCGAGCGAAGTATTTACCTTGGACCTATATTCGGTTCTTAGATTGTATATTATTATACACTCTTTTATTTCCGTTTTTATACGGGAGATATGTCTCCCGTCTTGTATAATTCTTATGTATAATATAAATTTTCTTTTGGTAATGAACCTTTTTATTTATCACACCCTTCGTTATGTATTTAAATTATTTTTTTTCTTTCCGCAAATTTGAGGGTGTCACAATTATGGGTATTTTGAGAGGTTTTCATTAATTTTAGGGGTATCATATAGATTTTGAAAAAACGAGGGGTACCATGTAGAATTCGAAAAAATACAGGGGTACCATGTAGAAAAACCCTATTAGTTATTATTATTATTTTATTACTATTACTATTAGTATTATTATTATTATTATTATTATTATTATTATTATTATTAATTAAATAATACTCCCTCAATCTCATAACTATCCCTCGTTATAACTTTGACCATAAATAAGTGTTAAAATATAAAAACTAAGACGTTATAACAAAAAACATTTACATTCATCATAAAAAAAAAATTATGCAAACATATTTTTTAAATGAAAAAAAAATTGAATATAAATGAAGAGAAATCGAGTCAAAGTGTCACCTCGAAAACTATACAATACAAACTACGAAACTATTATGAACTGGGGGGAATATTCTATTAATGGCAACTATTATCAATATTATTAATATCACTATTACTTTTATTATTTTATCTTACAAGAAATTAGTGGTCAACCGAGAAACTACCAGGGCCCCACTCCTACTCCTCCTTCTACTACTACTAGTACTATTGTTATTATTACTAATATTATTATTATCACTAATTATTATTGTTATTATAATGAATGTTATGACTATCAAAATCAATCATATTAATATTAATACTACTATTACTATTTACTAATATTATTATTAAGACTAATGATAACAACTAATAATATTTATCATTATCATTATCATTACCATTATGTTTATGATTATGATTATTATACTACTACTACTACTAATAATAATAATAATAATAATAATTATTATTATTATTATTATTATTGGGGTTGTTGTTATTATTATATTTATTATTATTATTATTTCAACTCAGTTCAGCTTTATTCAGTTCAGTTCCGTTCAGCTCCATTCAGTTCAGTTCAGTTCAGCTCCATTCAGTTCAGTTCAGCCCAGTTCAGTTCAGCTCAGTTCAGTTCAGTTCAGCTCTATTAAGTTCAATTCAGTTCAGTTCAGTTCTAAAAAGTCAGAAAGAACAGGGCCTAAGTCCTTCGAGTATGATAAATGTGCAAGGTACTTACCACAACTTTATCAACACCAACTTTCACCCTTCTTTCTTTCATTATATGAAATAAATGCTTCCTCTGTCCCGGTCATTTGTTTACCATTTTCATTTTAGGGTGTCTTATTATTTGTTTACCTTTCTATATTATGTATGGTCCTAATATGTTATTTGATCACCCAATGAAACTATTGTTTACATGTCATCCAAATATCCAATGCATCTACAAACAAATGGTCCCCTCCTTTCTCCTTAATCTTTATGACAAAAGTAAATGTAAACAAATGACCGGGACGGAGGGAGTATAAGATTATCTCACTGCAACAACATTTCAGCCCTCTAACTTTACCAAATTTTCATTATTTTTCGTACTTTTATTACTTTTATTTATTGAATATTGTGCAAAAAGAAAAAAGGTGGAATTCAAATGAACGGAGACGGAAATATAAATTGTTATTGTATATAATTAGTTCCCTATAAACTTGGTTGCATGATGTGCAATGGATTAGGATGGATTCCATCAATTCCAATACATTTTTGTATCTTTTTTGCAAACAAGATAAATTAGTGATGCATTTTAACTTCATTTTCATTTAATTTACTAATGAACATTTGACTATTCATTTTCACATCACGTTAAATAGAAAATTTAAATATAAGAGCCAGATTTTGAATGTCTTTTCCTCTAGAATCTAAATCTTTTGTGTCGATGTCCTACATTTTCTATCTTCACAAATTCTAATTAAAGACGGGAAATATCCGTCACAAGCTGAAAACGGATAGTGTTCCTCTCATAATATGCAAGTGGAGATGGCAAGTGGACGGTAAATGGAGCCCCCCACTTGTCCTCCCACTTGCATATTGTGAAAGAGGCACTACCGTCTTCAGCTTGTAACGAATAGTGTCCGTCTTCAATGAGACTTGGAATTCTATCTTATTAATAGAATATGGAAGAAAACATTGTATTAAGTTGTTGCTCCTAAAGTGACTCTCGATAAATGTAATACTCAAATCAATATTTTGTGTTGTTTCTTTTGTATTTTTCTTTTTCTTTTACTTTTTCATTGGAAATAAATAACTCAAATCAAATGCTAAAATGTGTTATGAAAACTAAAGAGAAGGAGAGAGAGATAGTAGAGAGGTATATCTTTTTTATTAACACAAGAGGAATATATATATATAAGTACAAAAAGGGTCTTATGTCATAAGAATGTCGAGGGACAAGTCTAGAATCATCTACATTATGGTCATCCATAATAAGTGTGACTTATGCACATCCATAAGATATTATGCAATAATAATTCATAACACCCCCCTTGGATGTCCATTACTAGAAAAGATGTCTCGTTAAAAGAAACCGTGTGAGAAAAACTCTGGTGAAGAAAAGAGAACTGATCTTCAAACACGCATAACAAGCTGCCTCGTTAAAACCTTTACAAAAAAAACGCAGTGGGACAAAACTATGGATGAGGATAAAGAGTACAGCCCGTGTCTACTCCCCTTAATGATTACATAACTTGATATATCTTGAAATAAATCAGGCTTTGACGTAACTTCTCGATCGTTGAATAAAATCCTTCGTAGTTGATTAACTTGAAATCTTTATATCCTTGATAATTTCAATTTTCGCATTGCTTTAGAACTCGTAATCTGAACGTGGTTATTTATGATGACTCTTGAATTTTCATTTCAAATAATACTCCATTAAAGTGATAGAAATAATTTTTTCAATTCTTTTCATAAGATGACATAATAATATGTCCCAAACAATTGTCAGCCCAACAATCATGACTATAGCGTATCACTAACGCGCTTATAGTGCTACCTCGTTAAGAACATTGCTAGGAAAAACCCGTTGGGACAAAAACCTAGTCGAAGGGAAAAAGAGTGTAGCAATCATCCATATATTGGATCTTTAAGGGTGAAGCAACCAAATTTTTGAATAATAATAATCCTTTATACATTCAGTGATTTTCTTTGCTTAATTATTTTATTGTATGGATTGACATTCTCCTTGTAGATTTTGACTACATTATTTTCCAATCATTATGGTACGTCTGGACCATAAACTGATTTCTCATATGTTTAACAAGAACTTCATTCAAATCTTAATTCTCATATGCTCAAACTTCAGATTGAGACAATAATAAATACATCAAGTAAACCTAAAGGAGTTTTGATGTTTCATGTTGGACTAATCACATTCTCTTTCAATCGTCATGTAGAAGTTTATATATTTAATCATGAGTTCTCAAAACTCAATTGATCAACCATTAAAGATTGATGATCATTCATAAGAGGCTCCTTCACTGAGTTATCCTTGTAGGAGTAAAATTTATTTCTTCTTTTTAATAATTTATCAATTTAAAACAAAATCATTAAATATGTGCATGCATTTGATATGAAACAAATTTCTAAATAACATATTCTATAACAATACAATAATAATAATAATAATAATAATAATAATAATAATAATAATAATAATGTAGATAATAAAACTGAGATATAATGATGAAATTGCTATCTATATGCACATGACAATGACTCACAATACAAACTGTACAGTTTCTTTTCCAATATTCATAATTTTAACTGACTTCAAGTCAATAGATGAACTTCAGGTCCATGAGCTCATTTATAATCAAAGATTATATGTCGACAATCAAAATTGGACTTACACATATAAGATTCCCATTTTCTAGTCCATTAAAACTTCGTGCACAAATGCATATCGGTTCCTTAAACATATCGATATAATTTCATCACCTGTTGATGATATTGATATTGTTCAATGATATCTGAATCTATCTGAATATCGATATAATTTCATCATATGTTGATGATATTGATACTGTTCAATGATATCTTAATCTATCTGAATATGTATGTGGTACCATTATATTCATTTAGGTCATCTATTATAATTCAGATATCTATGTCACTTCAGGGACACTTCAAATATAACAAATTCATACGAGCTTCACCTTGCTATTTTATTTTCATCGTGGAACCGTCAATTTTTCTTGACTTTTCTTATAATACTCTTCAAGTGTATATACTTGTATTAATCTGGTAACACATATTATTATATCAAATTCAAAAACCTCTACGCAATGTATTTATTTAATGTATAACATTCTCAGAACATCTAGTTCAGCATGGGATCATATTTGTTTTTACCAGCTTTTAACTCACTTTTCTCCCCCTAAGGTGGTAAAAACTATAACTGAATGTATAGTCTAAATATTTACCATAACCCCCTTAGAACTCAATTTCTCACATTATCGATGAGAATTTATATAGGCATTTTTGTACAATAAAAAATATTTCAGAGAAGTAACGTATAATGCAGTTGGATTTTAATGTGCTGAATCATAATGCTCAATTTAGGAGGTCAATGTTTTCATATATTAAAATATGATTTTTCATCACGGGAACTACTCACGAAAATAATTATGCGGTTACAATCACTTAATAAAGTGTCAATCCATACATTTAATTTCTTTATTTAACTTTGAGTAGTCTTTAGATCTCTAATATCACATATACTTAATCTCAGTGTAGTGTCTTGCCTTTTATAAAATTTCTACATGAGATAGTTTCAGCACTTATCTTTTCTTTAGGATAATCTTCATGTTTATCATAACGGGTATAATAGGAACCCGGATGGCCTCAACCGTCACATCTTTACCATTGAATGTCAACTTTCTTAGTTTAGCCATAATCCATGACAATCTTTAACAAGAGATTGATTGTATCTCAATAATTTCACTTTATCATATGGCACGGTTTAGTTAACTATAATCATCATGCTAAACTTCTGGTTAGCAATACCATATCACATGCCAAATTTTTAGTATTTCAACATGTCATAGATATATGTAGCATAATACAAACAATTATCAAAGAACATTTTTTTAATTACTATTGACAACTAAATATAATGTGTGCACAACATGATAAATATTATTTCATGACAACTAAATAATCTCATGGGAAAAAAATGGTCACCGAATTTGTCAAAATAACAAGTGAATCCATGAATCTTATAAAACAAAACGTGCAAATATTTACCAATATTTATTCATTAAAATGTTAAATATAATTGTCAGATGAATATGATAAAATAAATGCACAAAATTAAATGAGATTTTTCAACATTGAAGCTCTTAAAATTAATAACCATGAAACATGTGATTAGGGATGTCAATGGGGCGGGGTGGGTGCGGAGGATGGGTAACCCGCATCCGCGAACTATAAAGCGTACCCACACCCGCCCCACGACCCGTGCAGGTTGAACTTTTCAAACCTGCACCCGCCCTGCGGGGACCCGCTAACCCGCCAAATTACCTTTCTCCTCATATTTTTTAAAAAAAAAAACAAATCATGAATCTAAACATATTAAGTTTCGTACGACTTATAGAAATAGTATCCGGAAAGTGGTATGAAATAATTTCACATTCAATTAACTTGTACATAAGCTACCAAACACGTCTATTTTATTAGTTTAGCCTTTATCTTTTTAAGATAATCATTTTTTTATACAATTTTACTTAGCTAGATGTATACTATAGGTGAGCCGTAGATCATTAAGGCGGGTATAAGCGGGGCGGGGACATGCGAGGCGGGTGGTGTGAGGCGGAGTGGGGCGGGGTGGGTACGGGGCAGGTCTCATGTGATACTCGCACCTTCCCCACGACCCGCGACGAATGACACTTTTGATACCCGCCCCCGCCCCCACCACCCGTCAAATTATTACCCGCACCCGCCCCAAGTGGGGCGGGTGTGGGGCGAGACCCACCAAGACCCGCCCCATTGACATCCCTACATGTGATAAGAAATTAAGTATCATGTTTTAAACAAATAATAACCAAAATGAAAATATTGTGTTAAAGTTAAGTGCAAACAGCATCCCAACATTCTATAAAATTATTTTGTAAAATAACTGAAAAAAGGGGAAAATAATACGTAATAAGAAATGGAACGCTACGTATAATCATAAGCCTCGGTATTAAAAAAAAAAACAGAATGAATTACGAATAAATGTGGTAGATATTCCAAGATTAAGAATCATAAATTATAAGAACCATTTTTCCAATCCTTAAAATAATATAAACCCAAACTTTGGTGCATCAATTAGCTCGTGACATTGGTTAGAAACTCGTGTTGATAACGTGTTATGAAAACTAAAGAGAAGGAGAGAGAGATAGTAGAGAGGTATATCTTTTTTATTAGCACAAGAGGGATATATATATATATATATATATATATATATATATAGATATGATAGATATATAGATATGAAATATATTATATTAGATATATATATATATATATATATATATAGAGACCGGATCCGGTGAGGCAGCTAATTATGGCGAGGCGGCTAGCCTCACCAAATTCATCCATTAAACTTGGACTTTGTTTGTTTTGTGAATCTCAGACCTTAATATGTGAATCTGAGACTTTGTTTTGTGAATCTGATCCCTTATCATGTGAATCTCAGACTTTGTTGGACTGACACCTAATTTCTAATATGCATTGGGCTGAAAAATTGTTGGGGTCATTCCTAACTTTTCATTTGACCCAAAATCATTTCTCTCTCTAAAAAAATAAAAAGCCCAAAACACTTAACCATCTCTCTCTAAAAAACTAACAAAAAATATATCTTCATAAAATCTTCATAAAATCTTTATAATATCACAGATTGATATCTTCATGCATAAATTTAGGTAACTTAATCAATCATATAAGTTTGTTAATTGCATCATTCAATCAATTGCATAAATTTAGGTAATTCAATCGATCATTCATTCAAATTTTCGAGAGAAGACGAAGATTTCCAACAATCAATTGCATAAGTTTATTTTTGATCATTCATCTAGGTAATTGATCATTCCATCAATCAATCAAAGACGAAGATTTCCAGGTATTTTCCAGTTAATTCAATCCTAAATCGATCATAAATCGATGATATAACGATCGATTGATATTTCCTTGATGATAAAAGGCTTGCGATTTACTTATTACATTATTTTCGTCGATTTGCAGCTGTAATTGCTATGGAGATTGTAGATATCGCAACGGTTGCTGATAATACAACAGTTGAAACAGGTATTTTTTTTTTTTTTACGCTGATTAATGTTTTATGAATCATAGATTGTGTTTTATGAATTCATATGTTAAGTTTGTGAATCTGAGTCCTTGTTTAGTGAATATTGAAGCTTCATCTGTGAATATATATATAAAAGATAATACTCTGAAACTTGATCGAAATTAATAAGATCATGTACTTTGCTCGTTTCCTTATTTTGTGAATCACAGTCCTTGTTCAGTGAAACTTAGACCTTGTTTTGTGAAACTTAGAGCTTGTTTTGTGAACCTAGAAGATAATATTATAAAACTGACTACTAGCTAAGTGGTTAAAATCATCTTCTCTGCTCTATTATATTGTTTGTGAATCTTAGAGATTTTTTTGTGAAACTTAGAACTTGTTTTGTGAAAGTAAAAGATAATATTATGAAACTTGATACTTGCTGTGTCTATTATTTTGTGAATCTAGTAGGCCTCGTTTTGTGAATTATACAGCTTGTTTGAGTTCTTGTTAATCTGATTTTGTTGAACCTTTTATCTCCTTAGGTGTTGATTCCAATGTCAACTCCAACACTCTAATTCTGGTCAGTTGTGGTGTGACGCCTCGTGTCGGTTGTGGTGAGGATCTTTGCTCTAATGTTGGTAGTTCTGGTCAGGATGGTGAGGTTTCTACTGTTGTCTCAACAACCCCTACAATGCCAACTATTTCCACGCCTACTACTTTGGTAACTTACACACCGTGTGGTAGTGAGCAATGGATAAGTAGGATTGAAGAGAAGTTTACACCGGTGATTGGCAAAACATTTGTGGACTTAGAGTCAGCGATTATGTTCTACAAAATTTATGCTATTGCTTGTGGGTTTGAAGGAAGGCTGTCTTCAACTAAGAGGTTTCATGATGGTATTATTCGAACAAAAGTCATGGTTTGCCATCGTGAAGGTTTTAATAAGAGGAAAAGACGTCATCCCCAAGCTGGTGCACAAACGAAGACAAAATCAACTGCTAAAACCGGCGCGAAAAAGGGTGGAGGTGGAGATGAGGTTGAGAGTTCTAATAGGCGAACAGGTACTAGGATAACCAAGATTAAAAGGTGGGGGTGTGAAGCGATGATCAAATTCATGTTCGAAAAAGGCATGTACAAGATTCAACTATTCTACGAGGGTCACAATCACCCACTGACTCCGGTGAAAGATAGGGAATTCGAGAAACTTGCAGAAAATATAAATAAACTGGAAGCATATCATAAGCAGTTGATTATCCAGAATTCGAGAGTGAATGTTGGGCCTAGTTTAACATACAACTTATGCAAGGAGCAAGCAGAGGGTTTTGAAAATGTGGGAGCTTCCCTTAGGCAATTCAAGAATTTTCAACGGAATGTGAAGTGTCTACTTAACTGTAAGGATGGACAAATGTTCATATCGCGTTTGGAAACCCTTAAAGAAGCGAAAGGGTTGGAATTTGCTTATGAAACGGATAGTGACGGATCTTTGACAAGGATTTTTTGGACAGATGCGGTGTCCAAGAGATCTTACGCATTGTTTGGTGATGCATTTTCATTTGATCCTACATATGGAACAAACAAATACAACATGAAATTCACGCCTTTCACTGGCATTGACCATCATAAGAAATCGGTAACTTTTGGATGTGCTCTTTTAGACCATGAGGACGATGGAGCATTTATTTGGGCGTTTCAGCAATTTTTGAAAATAATGGGTGGCAAAGAACCACATTACATCATCACTGACCAAGACCCAGCAATAATAATTGCAGTTCCAGGTCTGTCTGTGAATCTCAGCCCTTATTTAGTGAATCTTAGAGCCTTTTTTGTGAAACTTGGTTAAAATGACCTCTTCTTACTCTTTTTCTTATTTGGTGAATCTTAGACCTTGTTTAGTGAATATTAGAGCCTTTTTTGTGAAACTTGGTTCAAATCACCTGTTC
Organism: Heliosperma pusillum; assembly: GCA_022085475.1. Classification (NCBI taxonomy): domain Eukaryota; kingdom Viridiplantae; phylum Streptophyta; class Magnoliopsida; order Caryophyllales; family Caryophyllaceae; genus Heliosperma; species Heliosperma pusillum. Next base: position 47,598 of record JAIUZE010046102.1, on the reverse strand, counting down.
TTACTCTTTTTCTTATTTGGTGAATCTCAGACCTTTTTCTGTGAATATTAGACATTGTTCTGTGAAACTTGGTGAATCATTTAGTTATACTTTTTGGTGAATCAAGAGACATCATTTGTTAGACATAGCTTTTGCATGTGGCACATTATGACATAATATGAGATTAAACAATGATCTTGAAAATATGAGATAATGTGATTTTGTGATTTTGCAGCCGTGTTCAAAATAGCTAGACATCGCTTTTGCATGTGGCACATTATGAAAAAAGTAACAGACAAGGTTGGGAGCAAAATTTGCAAAGAAACTGAGTTCTTAAGCCGTCTGAACAATGTTGTCTGGAATGACGACATAGAGCCTGAGGAATTTGAAGAGAATTGGGATAAGGTCATGAGTGAGTTCTCGTTAGAAGGACATAAATGGTTGACCGACAAGTTTGCAGAACGAGACCAGTGGATACCCGCTTATTTCAGGAATGTGCCAATGGGAAACATTTTAAAAACCACACAAAGATCAGAGAGTACGAATAGCTTCTTCAAGAGATTTGAAAATAAATATGGGACTCGCGTGGAATTTTGGATGAGATTTGAGAGTGCCATGGACCAACAAAGGCACAATCTAAAGCTTCTTGAAGCACAGAGCGATAGTGCAATGACTGAAACAAAATTCGGGTCAAAATGGGAGGACCAAGCAGTGAGGGTCTATACGCATGAAGTGTTCCCAGAGTTCCAAAAGGAGGTTCAGTTTTCGATAAATGCGAGTAGTGTCTGTGGATATACCCCACCAGATCCAGTAACTAAATTTTGAGGTTTCAATGGTTAAGGACGCGAACAAGCGAAATAGATATGCGGTTGAGTATAATATGAGAACACTGGATGTAAGTTGTTCATGTAAAATGTTTGAAAGGAAAGGTATTTTATGCAGCCACATCATCTATATTTGCTCAGCGAAGTTTAAGGAATTACCTGAGAAATACATCTTGCGTAGATGGAGAAAGGATGCACTCAGAAACCCAGTTCATGATTCGAACGGAAACCTTCTGGAAAACTACGATTCTGCTGCTAATAAGAAATTTGGAATGCCTCGTGTCTGGTCTGAGATATATGCAACTCTTGTTATCCTAAAAACTAAAGAAGATTCCGATCTGAGTGAGTTTGCTGAGCTAATTATAGAATTCCGAAAGAAGTTGAAGCCAAACCCAAAGCCTTTGACAAAGGAACAGGAATTGGAGGTCCTTCTGAACTGCAAGATTCCAAAAGAAGTCAAGATCCTACCACCTAAGGTATCTAAGAATAAGGGTAGTGGTAACAGATTGGTGAGTGGTAAAAATAAGGCAATTATGAAGGCAAAAAAACCGAAAAGGTTGTGTGCTAAGTGTAAACGTATGTCACACCATGATAAAAGGAATTGTCCAAATGCTTTTGCAGAGCTTCCTCCCGAAGATCAAGTATGTGATTTTAGTTTCACTTCTGCTTTTTTAGTTCTGAAATATGAATCTAGCTCCTGATTTTGTGAAACTTCGACTAGATTTTGTGAAACTTAGCCCTAGATTTGTGAACAAGTTCTGAAACTTTTGCTGTTTTTCTTATTTGGTGAATTTCAGAGCTTATTTTGTGAATGTCAGACTTTTTAATATGAATCTTAGAGCTTGTTTTGTGACACTTTGTTTAACAGGGTGATACATCAGGAGAAGAAGAAGAAGAGGAAGAAGAAGAGTGTAGAGAATGATGGCGATGTGAGCATGATGACGATGGAAGGAGAACAAGTTTTATTACGTTTACTTTGATTAACTCTTTCTCTTATCTTGATTTTGGGAAACTTCGACAAGATTTTGTGAAACTTAGAGCTTGATATTTGAACATAGAAGGTCTGAAACTTATTTTGTGAATGTCAGACCTTATTTTGTGAATGTCAGACCTTATTTTGTGAATGTCAGACCTTATTTTGTGAATGTCAGACCTTATTTTGTGAATGTCAGACCTTATTTTGTGAATGTCAGAGCTTTTAATATGAATTGGTAGAAGACGAAGAACACGAAGAAGAGTGTTGCTTAAAATTAACAGTAGGTTGTCTAGGCCAACTTCTCAATCCTATCCTTTTCCTTCATTTTCAATGGTTTACGGTGTTGATGTCGATTATTATGATTATGATTTTATTTTAACAGAATTTGATGTCAATCGTTTTCATATGAATCTATTGGATTTTGTTAGCCATGTTGTCATTTGGTTGTTATGAACATAGATATGGCCCTTACATTGGTTTGCGACTTGCAAAGTAATGGTCATCAAACTCAAATATTGAAATTGGAAACTTTAATTACATTTAATTGGAAATGTTAATTAGACTACAATGAAACTTTAATTACATTCAACAAAAATTCCTTCGATTAACGTTTGCTTTGAAGGCTCATTTCTTGGCTTTATCAATAAGTGAAAACCTACACAAACAAAAACAAGTACAATATTCAGCAAAGTTATGAAGGAATGGAATTCACGTCATTTTTCGTATATTAATGAAATATAACGAAGTGTACCTTTTCGTATTTTTATCCCATTTGAGAAGTTCCAACATTATAGACTTTCGATATTCTGGAAAATTCTGCAAAGAGTGACGTATATTAATGAAATATATTCATGCTCCTCAAAATAGTCACTTTCGTATACTAATGAACTTACCTCAAAATAGTCACTTTTCGTCCATAAACTTTGATCATCTAATGCACTCAACCACTTCAGCACAAAAACTCCACAATCATAACTAGATTCACAAAACAAACTCTTAGATTCACATAATTAGGTCTGAGATTCACAAAACAAAGTCTTAGATTCACAAAACAAGTTCTCAGATTCACAAAAGAAAGTCTTAGATTCACAAAACAAGTTCTCAGATTCACAAAAGAAAGTCTTAGATTCACAAAACAAGTTCTCAGATTCACATAATAATGTCTGAGATTCACAAAACAAAGCGTCAGATTCACATAATAAGGTCTGAGATTCACAAAACAAACTCTTTGATTCACATAATTAGGTCTGAGATTCACAAAAGAAAGTCTTAGATTCACAAAACAAGTTCTCAGATTCACAAAAGAAAGTCTTAGATTCACAAAACAAGTTCTCAGATTCACATAATAGGTCTGAGATTCACAAAACAAAGTCTTAGATTCACAAAACAAGTTCTCAGATTCACATAATAATGTCTGAGATTCACAAAACAAAGCGTCAGATTCACATAATAAGGTCTGAGATTCACAAAACAAGCTCTAACCCAGATTGACATACCTTGTTGTTTGTTGTGGAACATCCAAATTGACAACTTCATTAAGGTGCATGTACAGCAAAGATCTGTAAGACTCTCCAAGAATTGTTGCAACATTGTACAACTGAAAAGAAAGAGGCAATAAAAGATCAAATATATTTTCGGGGTATACTTTTAAAAGATTAAAAACAAATATTTTGGAAAAAAATCATACAATCTCTGAGGCCTGGTGGTTGTCTTCATCCACATTTATACTTTGCATAGAGTCAAGGATGAAATTCTTTCCCTGCTTTAAGTCGCAGATACAAGCCCACCAATGCTTCAACTTCTTGCAATGGAAAGGAATAAAAACCTGAGAAAGTAAATGTAAATCAGAAACCAATCAACAATACTTGTGAACAACAGTAAATAAATAACAAAATGAATAACATAACTGACCATGTCGATATGGCTACCATCAGCTGGAATGTATTGGGGCTTTATGTATTGACCCCAAATCTCCGGGTTAGTCTCTGCATCAACAGCCTGCATCTCACAAAAAGGCAATTTGTACAATTTTTTCGAAACAAATTTAAGAATGCAAAATATTTGAATATCAACGTCTAAAGGATTTGACGCTCACATATACTGTTGTTGGCAAGTAAAGCACATTTGATCTACCCACTGTGCGCTTAATCCCAACAATATCAATGATCTACAAAATAAAATTGTGTTAGGAAAAAGAGACATCGAGTGAATCATCCAGTTTCACGAAATCAACTTAGTTTCAAAAACTAAGATCTAGGATTCACAAAATAAGGTCTGAGATTCACCAAATAAGGAAACATGCATAATATTTACCTGATCCATAATAAGCCCACGCGATGTAAGGCTCTGCAACGCACCTCTAGTGACCTCCATCCACGGAGTGGACACCAGAACCTCACTTAATTATTGAACAAATGCAATTAGTACATATATCTCTCAAAAAAATTTTTGAAAAAAAATCAAAGAAAAAGTATGACATTACTATGCAATTGCCTTTGTTCTTCTCCCAACACAAGTCACCAATTCCTTGTCAGTGAAAGGTAGTCCCAAAGAGGAACTCAATTCTAGTGCATCTTTTTCGACTATTTCTTTGGATAGGTTCCCAGAACATGTAGCAATTTGATGGCACACCCTCAATGCAAAGCGCCTGAGCTGAGCTTCCTATTAATGCAAAAAAAAACCAAAGGTTTCAAAAAAACTGTGGAATATTAAAGTTGGTGCAAATGTATAAAAATTAAATTAGATGTTGAAAAGAAAACTTACAGTATTTACGGTTATTAGAGAATTAGTTTTGTTCCCTTTGTAATTCTCCAATATGTTCAGCAAATAGAGGCCATTATCAATTTGATTGCATTTCAGAATTGATTTTGGGACAAACACTTCAGGCATTGCCATCGAGGTAAGGCCTGTCACTGATGGCAACTTTGATTGAAGAAGGTTGATGAGCCTGTCTTGCTGTATGAACAAAAGAGTAATTAGTGAGAGAAATTACAAAGGTCATAGACTCAAAACGCAGTCCCAAAGTGGATACAAGAGACGTACCGTGGGTTTATAAAAAGGAGTGTAATCAACAGATATGTCTTTCATGGGATGGATGATTTGGCATTTGCAAGATTCTGGTCTTAGATCGAAACAAAACAAGAATGGTGGGCATGAGGGAGCGATGATTGGAGTCAAAATCTGAACGACAGAAGAAAAAATGCACTGAATTAAAAAGATAAGTCCACCTTCTCATCTACTCCCTCCGTCCCGGTCATTTGTTTACCTTTCCTTTTGGCACAATTATTAAGAAATTGGGAGGGGACCATTTGTGGTTATACTAGGTGGATGACAAGTGGACAATTGTCCTATTGGGTGATCACATTACTCATAGATTATCTTCCTATTATAGAAAGGTAAACAAATGAATGAGACACCCTAATATGGAAATGGTAAACAAATGACCGGGACGGAGGGAGTATATTTTAAAAATAAACGTAAGAACAGATAATAAAACCAAATAAAAGACTTACTAATTGCGTTGCAGCAACATCAACATTGTCCAGACACTGGAACAAAAATAGCATCATGTGTGAGTAATGGTTATAACTGAACTCCATGTAAAATGGGGTTATTGAGAAGGGGTAGTAAGACAAACACTAACACTGTCAGTGGAATGTGGCACAAATAATCGACAAGCAGAATCCCGTGATCTCAAGCTCTCACCACTGTTTAGGATTTCACACCACACATTTATCACATAGGGAGATACTTGATCACCTTCAACCAAACTCTTCAATTGCCTCCTTGTCAATGTCTGGGTTTCACTTTTGAAAAGAATCTCCCTGGAAACATAGGTCACACACACATTTTAAGTAAGTTTCACAAAATCACCATCCACTTTCACAAAACAAGCTCCAGGATTCACAAATTAAGCAGTAAGTTCAGGTTTCACCAAAAACACCTAACAGTTTCACTAAATCAGGTCCAAGATTCACATAACAACATCTAAGATTCATATAACAAGGTCTGACATTCACAAAATAACGTCTGAGATGTACCAAATAAGGAAAAAAAATGTAATTTTTAACCACTTATGATAAGATAAATACCTTTCATCAAGTGATTCCACAAGGATGAAATCCAATACATTCTTCTCCGCTTGAGTAAAATCCTTGAGAATATTAGTGTTTCTTTGGAGATACGGAGATCGATAGACTTCTGCTGGAACTGTAGGCCTCTTGTTACGAGCTGTCTTCACACGAACACCTCGACGAGTGTAAACAGCTGGAGTTTGTGTTATATCAACTAGATCTACTTCCACTGTGGGCTCAGAATGGTCAGGTTCAGGTTCGGCTTGATCAGATTCAGGTTGATCAGCTCCACCATAAGACGTGGAAGGTTCAGGTTGAGGTTCAGTTTCAGGTTGACGTTGAGGTTCGGTTTCAGGTTGAGGTTCAGGTTGAGATAAAAATTCTTCGGGTTGAGATAAAAGATGGTCATCAAGTGGTAGGAGCCTAAAGGATGGGCATTCTGGTTTTGGTGGTGAATGATGTGGCTGTATTGGTTGGAAGGCTTCATCCATAATCTCCAGTGCCGCCAACAAATCAGCCTCAGACCACCCAGTAATTCTCTCCGTATTCACAACATCACAAGACAAAATATTCTCCTCGTTCTGCTCATGCTCCTCATTATCCACAATCTCCTTCTCCTCCACAGTCTTCCCATTATCCTCATCCTTCCTATTATCCTCATTCCCACACTTTTCTTGTTGGGATAACCTAAAACCTTCTGCCATACCATCCGCAGCTGCAACTAGTTTATCAACTGTTGGTGAGGAATGTAGCTTGCTGGGAGCTTGGCTAGCAAGACTTTTGTACTGCAAAAAGGCTTGAGCCAAGACCTTTGCGGATTCCGCAAATTTATCAACAAACTCACTAGCACTGCCTGAATTGCTAGATACAGCAGGAGCAGCAGTTTCAGCATGTTCAGATTGTTGTTGCTCAGGTTGTTGTTGTTCAGATTGCTTCACAGATTGATGTTCAGAAGAAGGAGCACCAAGACTTTTGGAAGTCTGCCGAAAGTCAATTTTAAGAAGCGAAGAAGGTGCATGTGGCATATGCTGACTCATTACAAGTGGAGGCTCAACAGAACCCCTGCCAAAAGTTCTCGTCTTAGAATTTTTGTCGTTCAGTTCATCATTAATTCTCTTCAATATAGCTTCTGTTGTCCAGGTGGAGAGTGTCGGAAACTGGCGACTAACAAGGCGTGATTTGAAGACACACCGGTCTAGATAAACAAAAACCAAGGCCATAATTGGGCCACCAAACCAGTTTTCTTTCAACTGTTTGGTCTCAAACTCTTCCTTTTGCCAAGACTGAACTTGGTCAGCCAACTTCCTTTTGATGAAGTTGCACCAGTTGAAATCAGAGATCAAGTCGGTGTTTGCAAGACTTTTAAGAAGTTTCAAACTGGCCTGATTACCTACAACACCCCCTAAAAGAGCAGAGAAAATGTAAATGATGAAATTGCGCTTGAAATCATCTCCGCCTTCTTTTTGTGTAGGGAGCTTGGCCAGAATGTCTTTGACATCAATGGAATCATTGCCGAATTGGCTTTTGAACTTCTCCAAAACAGACAGATAAACAGGGCACTTATCTCCATTAGACGCTTCAATGACAACATTTGGACCCATTGGTAATCCCAGGGAAAGATATATATCTTCCTCTAAAATCGGAAGCTTCCCGTCCAACAAGCATCCTTTAATCGGGTCATAATTCGAAACAAGCCAATATGCCAAGCTTCCCGGAACTTTCTTTATTTGAAGAAGCAATAGAGAACCAAATCCCATTTCTTGGATAGCTTGAATTTGTTTCTCTGATAGCGGACTATCCTCATTGTGAAGAAAGTGGTAAAGTCCAGCTGGAGACATCCGGGTCCTCAACACCGGCAATCGCTCTTTATAGTTTCTTTTCTTTTTAGTTGGTTCACATACTTCACTAGTAGAGCTAGCTGGTGTTGATCTCTTCATATTAGGTCTGATATTCACAAAATAAGTTCTGAGATTCACAAAATAAGGTCTCAGATTCACAAAACAAAGTCTCAGATTCACATATTAAGGTCTGATATTCACAAATTAAGATCTGATATTCACAAAACAAAGTCTGAGATTCACATGATAAGGTCTCAGATTCACAAAACAAAGTCTCAGATTCACATATTAAGGTCTGAGATTCACAAATTAAGATCTGATATTCACAAAACAAAGTCTCAGATTCACATGATAAGGTCTCAGATTCACAAAACAAAGGCTAAGATTCACATATTAAGGTCTGAGATTCACAAATTAAGATCTGATATTCACAAATAAGGAAAAGAGACTTTCATTACTAGATAATTATACAAATGTTGTACAAGATCCAAAATGTAAAAAGACAACTAGATAATTATACAAAAGTTTGCCTTGATACAAAAGACGCTGCCTATAGATTACATTTAATTACAAAAATGATAAAGTTGAGCAGCTGTCCTATAGATCGAGCAAGAGAGGTAAATCCATATAAGATAAGGTTGCCCGAGTTAATAACTCGGTTGAAACAGCAACTGCTATGTCACGGTCCGGAGATGGCAGAGATAAATAATGAAGCAACTCATTGACGTGTGCGAGTGCAGTATTATCGAGAGCGGTAAGGTGTTCTCTTTGGAAATGATTTTGCTCTTGCTGACTATGCAAGAGAACTTGAGCTCCCATATTTTCAGTCATAAAGCACTTGCATCTTTTATAAATTATTCTACGACCCCTACGAATAATTCTCACACCATTGACATCATTGATATGGAGAGAAATTCCATGTGCAAGTTGAATGAGCGGTGCACTAGGGTGTATGAGAAAAAGCTGACACCAATTCCTACAGACCAACGCCATGTTTGCCTTATCATGGTAAAGAGTAACTCGATTGAAAATGTTATTCATTAGATCTTGATTGTTGAACACATCAACTTGGGGTTGATAACGGTAGTTAGTGAGCTGAACATTCACTAAGGGATCAAATGAGAAAGTCATAGCCTCTTTTTTTTCTCTTACATAATTCTGGCCAAAAAGTGCTCGATCTTCTTCGAAGATATTGACTACCCACCCCTTGCACCAATTTTCCATATTTGCCTATGTATAAGTACTAGAAACCAGAAAGTAACCTACAAGCATCACAAATTGAACACTACAATGAAGAAAATTAAAAATAGAAACTCGTAAGGAAAAGAAATTGAACACTACATACTGAACACAACAATGAACACTGCATGAAAAAAAGAAGCTGTAAGATTCACAAAAGAAGCTGTAAGATTCACAAAAGAAGCTGTAAAATTCACACATAGGTGTCAATGTATATGTAATACATAAGAATTAACAAAACAAGACAGAAAACAAAACAAAGTCTAATATTCACATAATTAGGTCTCAGATTCACATAATAAGGTCTGACATTCACAAAACAAAGCCTCAGATTCACATAATAAGCAAAACAAGACAGAAAACAAAACAAAGTCTGAGATTCACATAATAAGGTCTGAGATTCACAAAACAAAGTCTAATATTCACATAATTAGGTCTCAGATTCACATAATAATGTCTGAGATTCACAAAACAAAGCCGATGAAAACCTGCATGAAAACAAAGTAATTAGTCTTGAAAGTAATGTGATAATCATAAAAAATTATAATAAATGACGAGTGTGCTTGATCATAAAAATTATAATAAATGACGAGAAATGAAGACGATGAAAATTATTGAAGAAGACGAGAAATAAATGACGATGAAGACGAGAAATAAATTATTGAATAGCAGTAAATAAATGACGATAAAGACGAGTGTGATAATGAATAGCAGTAAATAAATGACGATGAAGAAGACGATTATCATAAACTAACTAGATCAATCGCAAAACACGAAATGAAGACGATGAAGACGAAAGACGATGAAGACGAAAGACGATGAAGACGAAAGACGATGAAAAATGAAGAGAAAGTACCTAATTTGAGGACAATAATGGCGGCCGGAAGATCAGTAGTTGAAGACGATGAAGACGATGAAAAATGAAGAGAACGTTTAGAGAGAGAAAGAAAGAAGAGAGAGAGTGGAAAAATGAAAAATGACGTAATAATTGGAAGGATTGATTTTTATGGGGTATATATAGTGACACGTGGCATCATCTGGTGAGCCTACAATTTTTAGATCCAACGGTTTAGAATGTGTACAGCCGCCTCATACTAAGAAGGGTGCCTCACATGATTCAATTTCTATATATATATATATATATATATATATATAAAAGTACAAAAAGGATCTTATGTCATAAGAATGTAGAGGGACAAGTCTAGAATCATTTACATTATGGTCATCTATAATAAGTGTGACTTATGGACATCCATAAGATATTATATATGCAATAATAATTCTTAATAAAATGTATATAAACATCTGATAATATAAATTTATTTCTCAATTTCCCGCATATATTTTGGTTTGTTAAACTTCAAAATTCTTTATATAGATTGAACAAAACGATGGCAAAGTAGCATCCCAAGCGAAAAAAGAAGAAATGGGCACAAAAAAGTGGAGAGGGCAAGGGGCCGAGGTAATTCATTTTCTTTCTTGATCAAAGCTACAACTGGTTATATATTCAATATCGTTGAACTTTGTTATACATTTGTTACTTTTATTAACAAAATTGAGTTATAGTACAAACTCGATACCATACTAGCATCTTTTGCATACTCCGCCCATTATAGATTTATAGTTGACCATTTTAGTTGCTTGTTAAATGTGCAGTTTGCAGGTATAGAGGTGCACGGTTCTGGTATGGAAAATGTACATGCAAAGTTAGCTATTTTTTCACCCGGAAAAGTTGTAAACGGAACATACAGCAGTGCATTTGTATCAGTTGAAGCTGGAGAAGGCCCTACTCATAACCTAATTGAAGTTGGATGGACAGTAAGTGACTTCACGTCATGAATAACTAGATCCTCTAATTTCACTTCTTCATTGTTTATAATATCTATCTTAGTTTATTGACAACAAAAAATTTATCTTAGATAACAAATAAAGTTAAGTAGAGAGTAATTTATTAGGATGATAATACAAGATGACAAATTCTCATTTAAGACGACATAGTCAATTCAGGGAAAGAACCAATGGTAGTAAGCCCAAACAAGTCACACGATGTAGTCAGGACCTGCAAAATGTGATTTGAAGTAATATAACACCATGCGTTTCATAGTTTGCGAATCCTAAACCCAGCTACCATAGACTATCAATCCGCTTATGTCTTCGTCGACTGACCATTACAGATATCCTTCATTCGCGATTTTTGAAACCGCATAAGTTCCTTCTCCCGTAAAACATCATCAAATTGTTTTTTCAATTTTAACTCATATTTGAATAGATAATTAGGACCATTACCCGCAACCCGACGCTGAACACCCAGCACGCGACGCTCCATACTCTGTTTCCATTCAAAAATATTTTGAAACCTCCTACTAGAAGAATATGTAGAACAAAAGATTGACTTTGGATTGCCATTTATTTATTTACAAACACTCGTATAACTTAACCAAAATTAATTCATTATATTTGAATCTCGTCCAGGTTAATCCTGGGTATTTTGGGGACACACAAATTCGATTGTACCTACATAGCATAGTAAGTGTCCTTGTTTTCTAAAATAACTTCTCAACATATCTAAGTACTCCATTTGTCTCGAGTAATTGACTCCTAATACTAACACTTGGTGATGAGCAGGGTAAGAATTATAAAAGTTGCGTGGATGGAAGATGCTCCGATTTTGTGGTTGAGGCTTCAGAACTTCACTTGGGTGATGTTTTGACTCCGTCCAATGTTGGCTATGATCCTCAAAACTTACTGGAAATTTATATCTCCCAGGTACATACATATACTGTGAAAGATGCGGAGTACTAAACATATGATTGAGATGGAGGGAGTATATTTTAGTTCGATTTAGTAAGCCATACAACTCTGCAAAGCACATAACTAAAAAGTAAATTCATTTTGGAAAGGCTGCTAACTAACATGATTTTTATCTTATACTACAAAGTTTGCCTAAAATCGGCATACACAATAGTGCAAGACTAACTTGTTTTATTTGTGTCCTAGAATGAAACATCTAGTCCAGTATGGAATGTAGCAGTGAATTCGAGAACAACAGGATATTTTCAAGGGCAACAATTCAATAGCTTAGTCGAGGGAGCCACAAAAATTCGAGTTGGTGGAAAAGTCTTTACACCAGAGTATTTGGACTCAAGTCCTCCAATGGGAAGCGGCGGTTTTTCAAATGGATGGAGAACTGTTACTTGTTATGCTGAAGGTATTACCATCGATGGAGGCTTACCGCAAAATCCACAAACAATAGAGACACGATGCTATTTCGTTGGTGATGTTGGAATTCCTAAATGGTTTGAAAATAGTTTTGGCTTTTTTTTTGGTGGTAAAGGTGGAAAGGATCAAGATGAATGTGTTTATTATTGACTTTCATGTAAGTTGTCAGTCTTTATGTTACTATGTCATGTATTAAATAATTCGTTGGTTTTATAAGACTCTCTTATTCCTATACTCTTTTCTTGGATCGTTACCGTAAAGGTCTTATAATATCTCACACGTATCTTTAATTTCTCTTTATGTCGTTATCATTAGTTAAAACGGCTGTAAGCGGTCACAAACTTGCAACCCGTCAATGTACGTTTTAAGTCACAATCGGCAACACTTCCCCTCGATTATCCAAATACACAATGTAAAATAAATAATTACTTCACATGCGTACTATTCAAAGAACATTAAACAAATTTTTACCAAACTCTTTCCTCGTGAATAAATCAAAAGTAAATGTTTACCACATAAGTGACTTGAAACGTATAAAGACAGTCCCAAAATGGAGACTACTCGGAACTTACTCTTAATGAGTAAGAACGAATACTAGGTCAACATTAACATCAACATACAATTTCAGCATCAACAACAACGATGAGGACTTAAGTTAATTACTAACTAACATAACATTTTACAATCATCTTTATAACTAACATTTTACTACTCCTATCATTTATAAATAACATTTTAAATTACAACTTAGTAACATAACATTTTACAATGATTTCTAACTAACATTTTAAATTACTACTAATTAACATAACAATTACAATGATTTCTAATTTACATTAGTAAAATAAATAAATAAATGAATTCGAAGAGTGATTTATCTAATTAACAAAAAAAATGTATGTTTCTTAAACCCATTATTAGACATTTCTAATAACAAAATAAATTTAGTTTACTCATAAACTATGTGGACCTTATGCATGCATAACAATATAAAACAAAGATAAGAATAAAATTTTTCCTCACATTGATCTTGGATGATTTTGGGCACAAGAATAGGACACCTTCCTATTCTTGTTCTTGAGCTAATTATGATCAAAGGATGATCTCCTAGTTCCAATCGAAGGAACACTCCTCTTGATTGCACCCAAGACAAAACCCTTAATACTAAAAATATTATTAACTAGACAATATTATTAGTGACCTTAAATCAAAGTCTAATACTAATAATATCACTACAATAGTAATATATATGAAGATATTAGACTCTACAAACAAGAAGCTTAATAAAGTTTTTATGAGATAAATTGTAGTAAGATTTAGAGAGATAAGCATAGGAACATATGATGTAGCCAAAATGAGAATTTCTTCTCATGTAGGTGTTGGGGTGGCAAGTTTTATGCCCTAGGGAAGAGCCAAGAATGCTCACCTTTTTGTCTTATCAAAAACATAGGGTAGATCTAGTTTAATAGGTGTAATTATGATGTTTTACCACAAAAGCCATAAACTAATCAAGATCCTAAACTACCCACATAAAAACGGCACCCTAGACTAAAATGGACTCCATTTTATCTTATTTAGTTTGTCATTTCTAATTTTGTATTTCATGTAGAAAGTAACATGTCATTGTATATTTTAATGCATATTTAACAATTTAAATATCATTTCATATTACATAAATTACATTTAACAAATTGACTAGTAATTCTTAATAACATGTATATAAAATGGGTCATATCAAGTCTAGTTAATATAATCTACAACCTTTTGTAATTAGAATCAACTAATCTTTCTTATCTCAGATTGTTTCATAAACAATAATCAATTTTAGTAATATAACATTTTAATCACCAAATTGAGTCTTATTTAATCACAATACAGTAAGACATAAAAATTCTCACTCACAAATAAAAATTATTTAATTTAAGGATTTAATTAATCTGTATCGATATACAATTAATTAACTTTACAATTAAGGGAATGGTCCACTAGGTGTGACCTTAAGGGATCAACTGATCACCATCGTCAAACGACAATAACGTCAAACTGTAGCAAGCCAATCGTTACCGATTAATGTTGACCAGCTGACTATTATATTTTATCATCCCTTTGTATTCTTATTATTGAGATTTAATTAATTGATCGCATTATTGTTGAGGACACTTACTCCAAGAATCTCCCACTTGTCTGAGACAAGTGTACGTCACCAATTCTCTTGTCCCATTACTATCTCCCACTCAATGCAAGGTGTCTTGTAGGTCGTACTTGCGTTCGATCATATCAAGAGTGGTTTCCTCGATCTGGAGAATAAATGTCTGACCGTAATTATCTACCATAGATACCTTTTGAGCGTGGTCACGCATTTCCAGCTTACTACTCCTCGAGTGGCCTTGATATTTTAAGTAACCCTGACAAGGGATGGACAATTTCTATCGCACTATTCCCTTCGAATAGCCACAGCTCATCATAACCCAAAAGATGCCCATTTGGCCCCGGTTACGAAGGTCGTTGAGCATAAATTCATGTCACTCTGAAATTGTGCCACCTTAGGCGAACAGTCTTTAGTGAAAGAATTGACTCAAAAAGAATATAATAGTAGCTCTCGCCACGACCAAGCTATAAGAATTGCCAGAATTCTATAAGTGGTCACTGCCCGTCAGAGTGTCACATACAGTCTGTCTATGTGATCGAATGGTCATCCCTTATGACCCTATGACACTTGAATTAGCCATCAATCGCATCACACTCTAGTTACTTCAAAATGTTACCTAATATAAGTGACTATGGGTGAATATTATGTTAATCCAGTTCACTTTAATGGGGTCAAATATTGTCTCTATAACCCATTTGGATATGACCAAGTAATAGATAAAAGAGTTAAAAAATAAAACTCAAACGATAAAAGTGATTATCATATATGAACAATAAAAACAACATTTTTATTTCATATCTTATAATCTAATACAAGTTTGGCAAGCGTTTGAGACCCATGGAAACTACATGTTGGTCATGCTTAGCCTGTGATAAGGGCTTGGTCAAGGGATCAGAAATATTATCATTTGTCCCAACCTTACATATCGCAATTTCCTTCCTTTCAATATAATCTCTAATGACATGAAATTTTCTAAGTACATGTTTATACTTGTTACTGGACTTCGGCTCTTTAGCTTGAAAGATAGCCCCACTGTTATTACAAAAGATTGTGATAGGATCCTTGGCCGAAGGAACTATCCTCAGCCCCTCTAAGAACTGCGTTATCCAAACAGCTTCCTTGGCAGCCTCAGATGCTGCAATGTACTCAGCCTCTGTTGTAGAATCCGCAATGACCGACTCTTTGAAACTTTTCCAGCTAACCGCACCTCCATTGATCATGAAAATAAAGCCACCTTGGGATTTCAAATCCTCCCTAGCTATAGGTTTGGAAGCTCGAATAAGTGTAACTCTTAAGACATAATTCAGAATCTCCTCCAAACACAAAGAGTGAATCCTTAGTCCTTCTCAAGTACTTAAAGATGTTCTTTACGGCTATCCAGTGACTCATACCAGGATTGGCTTGATATCTACTTGTCATGCTCAAAGCATGCGAGAAATCTGGGTGTGTGTATATCATGGCATACATGATCGATCCAACGGCGAAAGCATAGAGGATCGACTTCTGCGTTCAATCTCTTCGGGTTCGGTGGGTGGTTGTGACGTGCTTAAAATAATCCCACTACTCATAGGAACAAGACCTCTCTTGGACTTATCCATGTTTAAAATCACTAGACAATACTTAAATCATATTTAATTCCAAGTTAATTATCCTAACTCTTTTAGGACTCAAAAATTAGTTATTACTCAATTTTTGACAATAATTCAACTTGTTTTATAATTGCCCATATTTAGACTTTAAAATCATATTTTAAGAAAACAAATCCAAATTTAATTACAATAAATTTAAAATTTGAATTTTTAATTTTTGAACATTCTGGAACATTTCCATGACACTCATAATGTCCAAAACAAGGTTAAAAATTTCGAATCATTTTTTAGCTATTGGTTTTAGCAAAATTTCGAATCATTCTTGAACATTCTGGAATCATTTTTGAACATCGGTTTTAGCAAATAAAATACATAAAACATGTCAAAATTAATCTACTAAAATTTTCAACTTTAGATCTGAAAATTGGGACATTGATGCAACCAGAAATAAATTTCTCATGCCACGAAATTTATTTTAGCTATTTTTGCTAAAATAGTCACTATTTATGCCATTTTAACATTAAAAATTCATAAATCATGGAAGACAAATCTAATTTGTCTCAAATTTCATACAAAATGAGAAAAATTCATATGACAACATATTAAATTTTCATGGTCTGATTCAAAGTTGAACTATTTTTAACCATCGAACCTCTAAATATTCCACTTTTATCATATAAAAATCATAAATCATGAGAATAAATTCAATCCACATGAAATTTTACATACAGTAAGTAAAATATACATGTGAAGTTGTGTAAATATTTCAAGGTCAGAAGATACATCTAACTATTTTTATTATTTTAAACACCATTTTACTCATTAAAATGTAATAAAATCACTAAAAATCATATTTGAGCAATAAAAATTTCCATAAATCATCAATATGAGCTAAAATTACATTAGAACCAGCATATATTAACATGAAAATGACCTTGTGAATTTATCTCATATATCAAAAATTAGTAGTTTTATTTAAGTTACCTGAACTCAAAGAAACTATAAATCGATTATGCATGCAACAACCAAGACTCTTGATACCGCTTGTATGTTTCTTAAACCCGTTATTAGATATTTATAATAACAAAATAAATTTAGTTTACTCATAAACTATGTGGACCTTTTGTATGCATAACAAAATAAAACAAAGATAAGAAGAAACTTTTTCCTCACATTGATCTTGGAATGTTTTGGGCACAAGAATAAGACACCTTCCTATTCTTGTTCTTGAGCTAATGATGATCAAAGTATGATCTCCTAGTTCCAATAGAAGGAACACTCCTCTTGATTACACCCAAGACAAAACCCTTAATATTAATAATATTATTAACTAGACAATATTATTAGTGACCTTAAATCAAAGTCTAATACTAATTATATCACTACAATAGTAATATATATGAAGATATTAGACTCTACAAACAAGAAGCTTAATAAAGTTTTTATGAGATAAATTGTAGTAAGATTTAGAGAGATAAGCATAGGAACATATGATGTAGCCAAAATGAGAATTTCTTCTCATGTAGGTGTTGGGGTGGCAAGTTTTATGCCCTAGGGAAGAGCCAAGAATGCTCACCTTTTTGTCGTATCAAAAACATAGAGTAGGTCTAGTTTAATTAGGTGTAATTATGATGTTTTAGCACAAAAGTCATAAACTAATCACAACCCTAAACTACCCACATAAAAACGTCACCCTAGACTAAAAGTTTATCTTATTCAATTTGTCATTTGTAATTTTGTATGTCATGTAGCAAGTAACATGTCATTGGATATTTTAATGCATATTTAACAATTTAAATATCATTTCATATTACATAAATTACATTTAACAAATTAACTAGTAATTCTTAATTACATGTATATAAAATGGGTCATATAAAGTCTAGTTAATATAATCTACAACCTTTTGTAATTATAATTAACTAATCTTTCTTATCTCAGATTGTTTCATAAACAATAAACAATTTTAGTAATATAACATTTTAATTACCAAAATGATTCTTATTTAATCACATTAAAATAAGACATAAAAATTTTCACTCACATATAAAACCTGTTTAATTTAAGGATTTATTAATCTGTATCGCTATACAATTAATTAACTTTACAATTAAGGGAATGGTCTTATAGGTGTGACCTTAAGGGATCAACTGATCACCATCGTCAAACGACAGTAACGTCAAACTCTAGCAAGCCAATCTTTACCGATTAATGTTGACCAGTTGACTATTATATTTTATCATCCCTTTGTATTATTACTATTGAGATTTAATTAAGTGATCGCACTATTGTTGAGTAAACTTACTTCAACAAAAAAAACCTAATTACACAATTAAACATCAATTTTAACAACATCAACAATAACAGTCTTAACAGTAATAATGGCTATTAACTTAGTGTTTAACATAATTTAAACCGAACTTGGTAAACTAAAAAAAAGGAATAGGAAAACGAGGTTAGCTAATTAACTTAAAGAGGAAGAGAAAATAAGAAAAGGAATAAAATAAGAGTAGTGTAGTGGTGGCGGCAGAAAGAAGATACGACGGTCGACCGATGGCAGGAACGATGGCGATGGATTATTGGTGGTAGTGATGGAGCATGGCACTGAGGGGGCTGGATAGCTGTTGAGTGAGAGCGAGTTCCAATTAAGGAGGTCAGAGTTTGGTTATTTTCAAATTGGTTTAGTGAAAAAAATGAGAGGATTGTTGGTTTTTTTTATTGTTTCGACATGATTTTTCATCGAAGGTAAAACATGATGGTGCGTGATTTTTTTTGTTACTGTTTCGACCTAGTAGACTTTACTCGGTCGAGTGCTGATGACACTCGACCGAGTTAAGTTAACTCGACCGAGTGTTCCTTTTACTCGGTTGATAAGTGAATATTTGTATGGTTTTAACCCCCAATTTAGCTCGGTTTTGTATGTCATTTGTGCTTTGTTAAGCCACTTTATGAGCTAATATCGTCTTCTAGGCGAATTCCTATGTTCTAACCTGTTTTGTAGGGAAAGTGACGTTTCTACGCCCTTTTTCTATATTCCCGAGCATTTGCCTAGAACCCGACGATTTAAGAAGCAAGCTTGACCAAGTGAAAGGCATTTCAAGAAGGTTCACTAATTCGAAAGAGAGAAGAAGCAAAGACAGTTTCGTAGTTGTCGGAAGATCAATCATTTAGGCGGAAGAATTCATCGCCTTACATCAAACCCAATCAACAAACCCGACTCAAGAGGTCAAGGGGGATGTTGGAAGTCAAGTCAAATCAAAGTAAGATGAAACGTTAGTCAAAAGGACCTGGATGACCACTTATCCGATCGGGGAAGTGTGTACCCGATCGGGTTTTTGTGCGCTTCGAGAAAACGGCGTCTTCTTCCTACTTTTGTCCTATGTGTTTAATGCCCGACCTCTTCTCCACGAAACCCTAATACTATAAATAGATCATCTAGCCTCTCATCTCAACACACCTTTCTTACAATCCTCTTCTCTTCTCTTCTTACATTTTCCTCTTTAGATTAGGAGGAAGGGAGAACTAGTCTCTCTTCTCTCAATTTCTTCTTCTTTAGTCTTTAGTTCTTAGTCTATTTCTGTCCATTTCATATCAAAACTTTAGTTTAGATTAATAGGAATTTCATCCTTGTAATCTCCTTTGTGTGGTTCAAGTGTTGCAATTCAAAGATCGTTTATTATGTGCAAGGATTTTCTATTATTGTTATCGCTTTCGTTCATGATCGCCATATAGGTATTCCTACTTTATCTTTCGTTTAATGTCCTTATTGTTTTCCATTTAATTGTTATTCTCTTTACATATTGTCTTAGATTAATTTTAGTGCCGTTATAATTGTTGTTTCATTTCCTAGATTGTCAATTAGCGTCGTTATTATCGCCATATAAAGAGTCAAAACCAAATAAACATGTCTATCCTAGTTTTCATTGTTAATATCATTTTAGACATAGATATCATCATGAGTGAGTAGTCATCCTTTCTAGGGTGTAGGGTAGCCATGTTAGATTGATTAAAAGATGTTAATTGGATAAAGAAATTGTGCCTTTAAAACATTGTGTCTATGCATGTTTGGATTGTAACGATAGTTAGCGATTTTTAGCTAAAATCATTGACTAGTATGGAATTCTTTTCCAAGGTAGATATACAGGAATTGAATAGACAAAGCATGACATGGTAGATTAAGACCTAGTAAATCGCACTAAAAGCCTGCTAGACCATCTGATCTATGATTGTAATGAACACACCATTCTTACGAACGCTCAATGAATTATTTGCATATCCTAAATCCAATTTCATCAATATATCAATCTACATGTGTGAACCTACTTCCCTAGATGCTTTTCATTATTTGCTTTACTATTTTTATTTTGTTTTTATTTTGTTTTTATTTATGCTTTATATTAGTTTAGATATCAAAAATCTCAAAACCCAGATAATCATTAGATAGAACTCAATTGCGAGACAATTCACATTCCATAGGAAACACCATCTCCCTGAGGATCGACCCCTACTTCCCTAATTACATTAATTTGTTATTAGCCTAGTCTGGGTAATTTATCTTTGTATTGGGCTTGCGACAGGCTCGATCAAATTTTGGCGCCGTTGCCGGGGAGCACGGTTTAGTTTTCCTTTTTTTTTGTGATTTTTATCGCAATTAGTTTTATCTAGTCTTTAGGAACTCAAATTCCTTTAGACCTCTCTTGATTTTTCATCTTAGCTTTTCAATCTTATGCCCAGATCTTCTAGACTAGGGACCCCTATTCCTTTAGACCCCGAACTAGAAAGAACTCTGTGTAGGAAACTAAAGCTATTCAACGAAATTTCAAAAGCTTCTGATATTTCAAGTTTAGATCGTATTCGTGAGAAATACTCGGATATTCTATCTAATCTTGAAGGAGAAGAAGATCCATTCTCACCTCCATTCACAAAAACCACTCAATCTTCATTCCATCTTCACTTTCACATTCGGAAATGGTTCGACTTTCAGACCATTCCAAACCCACCGCAGAAACACTTCCAAGGGGTATTGCTACACCCCAAATAACAGCCGAAAACTTTGAAATCAAACCATCCTTCATTAACCTTATAGAAAGAAGCCAATTTAGTGGCAATGCCACAGAAGATCCCAACCTTCACATCCAAAACTTCTGTGACTATTGCTCCACTATAAGACAAAATGGAGTCACCCTAGAGCAAATTAGAGAGATGCTCTTCTCATTTTCTTTGAAGGGTAAGGCAAAGTTGTGGATACATAGCCTTGATAAGGTTACATTAGGTATAACCGATTGGGAGAGTTTAGCTCTTGCCTTCTACCAAAAGTACTTTCCCCCGGAAAAGACCGCTTTGTTGAGAAGTCAAATCACTGGTTTCCAACAAGGGGATGATGAGAGCCTATATGAAGCTTGGGAGAGGTACAAGGACTTACAAAGAGAATGTCCTCATCATGGGTTAGATTCATGGCTCCTTGCCATCACATTCTATAATGGGTGTTATATAGAGTCCCGTCGAATCCTGGATTCTGCTAACAATGGAAGATTTGATCAAATCAATGTTGAAAATGCTCACACTACCATTGAATCCATGGCAATTCACGATTCTCAATATAGAAATTCCCGCTCCATACCATCGAAATCTAAGCAAGAAGACCCCGCTTTAACACTTTTACAAGCCCAAGTAGCCCTTCTCACACAAAAGCTAGAACAACTCCAAACCTTTACATTTCAACAGAGTGACAATGGTGTAAGTAAACTTGAAGCCATAATGCTGCAATTAGCTCAAAGGCAAGACACCATGATAGCTCAATTTCAAGAGAGTGATCAAGCTAAGGACGCCGCCATCAAATTGTTGGAAACTAAAATTTCCTAATTTACCTCTTCTAATACCTACCAAGACCAAGGGCAGCTGCCTTCACAATGTTACCAACCTCACGAAACTGTAAATGCCATTTCCTCGGGAAGTGGTAAGCATAATGATGAGCCCGTGGTTGTTAATGTTGAAACTGAGGTGCCCATGTCAAAAGGGAAAAAGCCCGAGATTCCTATTGAGATCAAGGTCCCATTTCCCCAAAGATTAGCCAAGCACAAGGAGGAGGCAAAGTATGGTAAGTTCCTTGACGTCGTCAAGAACTTAAAGGTAACAGTCCCTTTCATTGAACTGCTTTCCCAAGTTCCTTCTTATTCCAAGTTTATGAAGGAAGTCCTAAAAAAGAAGAGATCCTTCAATGAGACTAAGACCATAGCTTTCACTGAAGAGTGTAGTGCACTCTTGCAAAATAAGTCTCTACCAAAACTTAAGGACCCTGGTAGTTATTCCATCCCTTGCACTATAGGCACATATACCATTGATAAGGCCCTTTGCGACCTGGGTGCTAGTGTAAGTGTCATGCCCTTTTCTATGTTTGAAAAACTTAACATGGGTGCTTTGAAATGCACTAATATTACTTTGCAAATGGCGGACCGTTCTCTAAAACAACCTATGGGTGTTTTAGAAGATGTGCCCGTCAAAGTTGGTAAGTTTTTCATTCCCGTTGACTTTCTAGTACTTGACATGACCGAAGACTCTCAAATCCCAATCATTTTGGGAAGACCCTTTTTGCACACCACTGGTGCAGTTTTCGATGTCAACAATGGGAAGTTGACATTAGAGATAGGAGATGACAAGGTGACCTTTAGTAAAAATGCCACCGTTAGGAGTCCTGTGGTAGAAGAACCTTGTTATGTGCTTAATGTTGATGACTCTTCTGTTGTTTCTTCTATGCCTCGATCCTTACTGACGGATCCGGTGGAGGCACAGGTTAGTGTTGATTCTCTTGCAGGTGATCATACTAAAAGCACTACTGCTAAAAGTGCTAGAAGGGGCTATTCTCGGAAAAGCTTAGCATGGATGGAGAATGTAAAGCAGGCTATGATGACAAGCGTGGATGATAGTGAGCTTAAAGATAAAGGATGATTTCAAAGAAAGAAGTGGAGTCTAGCAAGACTTTAAATTGCGCTTCTCGGGAGGCAACCCGTGTTCCTTTTCTTTTTGCATTTTTAATTTTGTATTTCCATTTTTCATTGTTAGGATTTATTTTGCGGATGAAAGAGTTTTTGAAGAATTCATAAAGACCTTCCTTGTCAAGTCCATAAGACTAGCTTGGGGGAGTCCGCGCTGACTAGTAAGCTTCACTCTTCTTTCATTTTCCCTTTTCCCATTAAGCATCTCATTGCATATTTTGTCTTTGTGCTCACATTGAGGACAATGTGATGTTTAGCTTGGGGGAGGGATTGCATTTTCCCTTTTTGCATTTTAATTTTGAATAAAAGAAAGGGAAGATTTTTGAGAAAATTTAAAAATTTCTGAACACAATTGAATGCTTTTCATGCTTTGCTTGCTTGTTTACTATGCTATCATGTCACATTTCCCAAACTTAGAGCTTTCAAAAGATAATGATTCAATATTCATTGAATTGTGCATACATGGGGAAGTCTTGTACACAGTAGGCATGGAATGAATCTATAGATGAGTACGCTTGATCTTGACATTTGGCAAGTTACATATATTGTAAGGTAGAACCTCCTTAGACTGGTACATCTATACCCAGTCTCATTTAGGTGTGTGTAGTTCTCCTCGTGATGTGTGTCATGTCAAAACGCATAAGTATGGTTCTCATTTAATTCCTATAAGCATTGCATTCATGATTCACTAAGATTTGAAGCCTTTTTCACTTTGAATTACACCTCAAATTAGCCTCTTCATACAAATGCTTCACAAAATAATAGCTACACATAAAAACTGCCTACCTTTTGAGCTAGTAGCTAGACTATGGTGTATGGGTGCTCTTTTGAGAAGATTTTGTTCCTTAATGACAAAGTGAATTTGGAGAACGAAAAATATTCAAGAAGTGATGTTCAAAAGAAAAGAAAAAGAAAAAGAAAAGAAATTGAAAATCGAAAGAAAAAAGAAATAAAAGAAGAAGTTGTGAGTATCTCCTCAAAATGTCAAATCAATAGAAGGAGTTTACCCTTGTGTTTCGTATGTAATAAGCCACTTGTTCAGTCTGGTTTCGTTTATTCGTTTGTGGGAATTAACCGAAAGTTTGGATTGAGTATCCATTTATCATTGGTCAGTTTCTAGCTCATTCTAATCTTCACATGACCATAACTATTTGTCCACCTTTCACCCATTTCCCAAAGCCTTCTTCATCTTTTTCGGCTTCTTTTCTATGTGCATTATGATCTTTGAGTTGTGTTTTGAATTGTTTACCATATTAGACTGCGGACACATTTTTATAAGTCGTAGATAGGTGAGTGTCTCAAAACATTTACACATAAAGAAAATCACCTTTTACATACAATGAGTGTTCGAGTGTACCGTGAGAGTCCATTTGTCAAAAGATCATGCAAAAGCCGAAATTCTATAGTGAAATTCTTTGTGCTACGCCGTTATGTAAATCTCAGCCATGTTTATGTATCATTCTTGCCCACGTTGTTTTTGGGTTATGATTCATTATGTTTCCAAACCTTTATGTTGAGATTTGTTTCTTGATGGTGTAGTAGCCAACGCTTGCAACCTTGTCCTGGTATTGTTTGTTATGTTTGCTTGAGGACAAGCAAAGGTTTAGCTTGGGGGAGTTTGATAAGTGAATATTTGTATGGTTTTAACCCCCAATTTAGCTCGGTTTTGTATGTCATTTGTGCTTTGTTAAGCCACTTTATGAGCTAATATCGTCTTCTAGGCGAATTCCTATGTTCTAACATGTTTTGTAGGGAAAGTGACGTTTCTACGCCCTTTTTCTATATTCCCGAGCATTTGTCTAGAACCCGACGATTTGAAGAAGCAATCTTGACCAAGTGAAAGGCATTTCAAGAAGGTTCACTAATTCGAAAGAGAGAAGAAGCAAAGACAGTTTCGTAGTTGTCGGAAGATCAATCATTTAGGTGGAAGAATTCATCGCCTTACATCAAACCCTATCAACAAACCCGACTCAAGAGGTCAAGGGGGATGTTGGAAGTCAAGTCAAAGCAAAGGAAGATGAAACGTTAGTCAAAAGGACCTGGATGACCACTTACCCGATCGGGGAAGTGTGTACCCGATCGCGTTTTTGTGCTGCTTTGAGAAAACGGCGTCTTCTTCCTACTTTTGTCCTATGTGTTTAATGCCCGACCTCTTCTCCACGAAACCCTAATACTATAAATAGATCATCTAGCCTCTCATCTCAACACCCCTTTCTTACAATCCTCTTCTCTTCTCTTCTTACATTTCCTCTTTAGATTAGGAGGAAGGGAGAACTAGTCTCTCTTCTCTCATTTTCTTCTTCTTTAGTCTTTAGTTCTTAGTCTATTTCTGTCCATTTCATATCAAAACTTTAGTTTAGATTAATAGGAATTTCATCCTTGTAATCTCCTTTGTGTGGTTCAAGTGTTGCAATTCAAGGATCGTTTATTATGTGCAAGGATTTTCTATTATTGTTATCGCTTTCGTTCATGATCGCCATATAGGTATTCCTACTTTATCTTTCGTTTAATGTCCTTATTGTTTTCCATTTAATTGTTATTCTATTTACATATTGTCTTAGATTAATTTTAGTACCGTTATAATTGTTGTTTCATTTCCTAGATTGTCAATTAGCGTCGTTATTATCGCCATATAAAGAGTCAAAACCAAATAAACATGTCTATCCTAGTTTTCATTGTTAATATCATTTTAGACATAGATACCATCATGAGTGAGTAGTCATCCTTTCTAGGGTGTAGGGTAGGCATGTTAGATTGATTAAAAGATGTTAATTGGATAAAGAAATTGTGCCTTTAAAACATTGTGTCTATGCATGTTTGGATTGTAACGATAGTTAACGATTTTTAGCTAAAATCATTGACTAGTATGGAATTCTTTTCCAAGGTAGATATACAGGAATTGAATAGACAAAGCATGACATGGTAGATTAAGACCTAGTAAATCGCACTAAAAGCCTGCTAGACCATCTAATCTATGATTGTATGCTCAATGAATTATTTGCATATCCTAAATCCAATTTCATCAATATATCAATCTACATGTGTGAACCTACTTCCCTAGATGCTTTTCATTACTTGTTTTACTATTTTTATTTTGTTTTTATTTATGCTTTATATTAGTTTAGATATCAAAAATCTCAAAACCCAGATAATCATTAGATAGAACGCAATTGCGAGACAATTCACATTCCATAGGAAACACCATCTCCCTGAGGATCGACCCCTACTTCCCTAATTACATTAATTTGTTATTAGCCTAGTCTGGGTAATTTATCTTTGTATTGGGCTTGCGACAGGCTCGATCATCGGTCGAGTGTGGCGGAGTCGGACCGCGTTAGTTTATATTTCTGAGGCTGCGACTTTAATCATTATTTTTACAAAGCCCTTCTTTTCATCTCTAAACCAAAATCTAATTCCTTAATGTTTTCCCAAAACCTAACCACCCAATGAGTCTACCACCTAGGGAACCGCCACAGGAGCCTTGCGGAAGCGCGACCACCTTGCTAGAGAAGACCACTAGCCTTATTACGTAAGTACCTTCCTTGTAGTTGTTAATTGACTCTAGTGACCTTAGTTGTGATAGGAATTGTGTTGTTATTGTAGATTTGGATTAGAGATGCTATGTGTCCTTATACCTGTCTGTGTAGGCGTCGGACGGTGGATGTGTGCAGGAACTCTAAAGGTAAGGTTTCCTTACTCAGTATAGTTATGCTAATTGATGTGATGCGATGTATTATTTTTTATTATTTGATTGATTAATAAATAAAGGTGATGGAGTTTGGGATTGGAATTTGGGTTGTTACTATGGTTACTATGGTTACTATGTTGGTGATCCGTCGGGAGACGGTTTCACACCCTGAGTTCGCCTCTCGTAGTTCTCCCCCTACGAGGGGGATGTGCACATTAATGTTCCGGGTTCTCTCGCTGCGGTGAGAGGGAATTTCGACGCCTATAGCAGCGGTCTAGGGTTAATTGGAGGTTTTGCAATTCAGGAATGGTAACCTGATGTTGTTGAGGTAACCACTGTGGTGGCCCTCCGGTTCCTCTTTCTCTATTGCTTGTCTTGTACATTGGTTGGTATACTCGTTACTGACCCCTTTTGCTGTTGAAACTAGATGATCCATTTGGGATGGGGAGCAGATGGATTTCAGGTATGTGTTTGTGATTATGTGGGGATAGCTGGGATACGCCGAGTCGATGCCACGTTACTGCTGCGGAGTCTAGAGTTCATAAGACGAGTTATTGTGTTTAGTCATGTTTTTATAACTATGTAATAAAGACTAAAGTATGTTACGTATATAAATATTTTGTTATTGTCTTATGATGTTCACTCCCTCGGGCAATTGGGGTGGTAGTGCCCTTATTTACTCAGGAAGGTCGTGCTGAAGGCTCCTTGGTAAATGGGGTTGTTACATTTTCCTCCTTTCCAGATAATGCCAATGGTATGGAAATTATTTCTTTCAATTGAAAATATGTGTGCAAAGCATAATCTGGTATTTACCTTTGAAGATATCAAAACTGTTTATCATTTGAAGAGTGATATGCCTGGGAGGTTTAATTTCATAATCAGAGCCATAATGGCTCCCTTGATCATCAATCTTGATTTTGGTGATGAAGGGGTAGGCCAAAACTTTCATGTTTATTAGAACTACGTCTATTAATCATGTTCCTGATTTTCTTTGTTATACTGCTTTGGAGTCTGGTATGTTTCCATTTCTTTTTTCGTGCATGTCGGCTGAGTTATAGAAAAGGAAAATCAAATAACTATTTTACCTGTATTTGCGTTTCTGTAGTGGCTCACATGCATTCTGATCTTAAGGCTGAATGGCCAACCGATAGAATAGCTGTTTTCCTGGCTTTACTTGAGGAAGAGTGTACCTGGCCTGGGTGTCTTGGTCAGAATCTTCTTCCTTGATGCATGATGGCCAAAGTGGACACTTTTAAGCCTACTAAGTCCATAAAGGGACTAGGGACCTCGATATTTGGCAGTGAGTTCTTTCTTTCTTGTATTCCTTTATAGAGGGTTTCTTATTACCTTTGTATCTCCAATATAACTTCTCTTTCTTTATGGTTTGTCGCAGTGACCATGTCTTCTGCCAGGCTTGCAGGTTTTGGCCTGGCAGGTTTGAACAAGATTGCTGAAGAAAAGTCTTAGAGTGGTGATGCAACTGCTATAGACAGTACTATTCCTCTTCAAATGAGATTCCTTGATCTTTAGGTGCCTCTAGTCCAGCCTGTTACTTCTCAGGTTACAGTTGCTGGTGCGGGTCCTCCCTCAAAGAGAAAAAGACATTAGGACGTTCTTGAGAAGACTTCTATTGATACCGAGGGACTTAGGGAAGCCAGGGATGTCAGAGAAGTTAGGGCTCTGATTGGGGATGTTCAAGCAACCAGGGAAAATGTCCAGGCTTATTCGCTTCAGGTTGATGGTCAGTTAATTGCCGATAGTACAGGGGAAAGTTTCGTGCAAGCTATCGCGATGTTGGATCATATTAAAAAGACTGTTTCTGGGTTGGCTGCCTTGACACATGAGGCTTGTGTTTGTTGGTGGTTTTTTGGTTTTATTCTTAACTTGTTTGTGTTTTTGTCTCATGGGGATTTAGTTTAAATTCACATAGTGTAGATGCTGGTTTGCTAGGTGCCTGCAGGTATAAGTCTGCTCATGCAAAGATCAGTATTTTTGGTTGGGAGATCCAGAATATAAAGAGGGAAGCGGAGTCTTCGAAGGCTGGGTTGGTTATTATTAATGCTAAGTTGGGGTCAACTCGGGAATCCGTCAAGTCTATGCAAGATGAGCTAGATGCGGCTAAGGCCAAGTTGTCTAGTGTTGCGGTCGAGCTGACCAATACCAAGGCTGAATTTCAGGGTGAGAAGCATGTTATGCAGGATATTCTTCAGATGAATGAGGATATTGTTGTAGAGAAGGATGAGGTTCGGGGTCGGTTTATTACGCAACTTTGTACTTCTTTGCTAAGGGGAGGGTGGATGCGATGCGGGAGCCTGTTGAGGGCATGCCTTATTGGGACCCTGAGCTAGTAGAAGCTAATCTTGACGCTACCAATCATGAATTGTTCAAGCCTCATCAGATTGAATAGGTTGACTCTCCTGCTTCCAAGGCCGATGGTGATGATGCTCTGGTTGAGGGTGTCGGGTCTGCCTCAATTTCTAAAGCATGGTAGATAATTTGTTAATTTGGACTTTGTTTCTTATCCAGAGGGATGTCTTGGAAAAAGTTTTTTTTGCTGTGTTGTTTATGGTTTTGGTCTGGCCAGTTTGGGTGTTCCTGGTCAAACAATTACGTACCTGCGTTGGAACGTTTTGTGCCTATTCTGGGGGGGGGGGGGATGTCCCTAGGCAGATAATTTAATTTTGTTTTATCGTTTTTTGTTTTTGTTTGAAATATTTGTTTAAAATAAATAATTTCTTTTTTTGTGTGAAGGTTTTTGCCTTTGAAATATTCTGTTTTGTGTGAAGTTTTTTGCCTGTCTAGGGGCTTATAACCTTTGACCTGTCTGGAGGGTTTTGTGTATGCCTATCAGAAGGGCTTTTCAACAAGTAGTTCGGTTCTTTCACCATTCTACTCATTTATTTTGACTGAGCTCACTTTTTGTCTTTATTTGGGACAAGGTTATATGATTATTTGATCCTTTCTTGTCGAATTTTGTTGTTTGGCGGGAGGGGTTTTCCCCAATCTTGAATGGTTGTTTTTGGACTAAAGGGAGGGGTAATGGATACATACATAGTTGGGAAACAAGCGTTCATGATTAGAAAGTAAGAAAGCGGATTAGTAAAGATAGATATAACAAACAAGTTCGTCAAGGAGAAGACATATTTTATTAATTAAGTGGCAATTACAAACACATAACAATGAATCAAGAAAACATCACCAGGCTTATCAAGCTAGTAGCTATTTTCCTAGTGCTCATACATGAAATAGTTTTAAGTCAGCCACATTCCATTATCGTTGTACTAGATCTTCATCTAGAGTGAAGAATCTATTGATCCCAAATACGCAAGAGGGGGACAGGGGGTGAATTGAGTATAAATAAAGTATGCCTACTTTTTCGATTGTCCATATAAGCGTGTAGTAGTAATATGTGGTTTGAATTTATTGATTAAATTCAACTCAACTAATTACTTGTAACGTGTATGGAAATAATAAAATAGGTAAACAAAATAAAAAGAACGAGACACAAAGATTTTTGAAGTGGTTCAGTTTCACATGTTGAAACCTACGTCTACTATTTCTCGATTAATAAGTTTGGTACCTACTCCGGATTACAAAATTTTCAACCCTACTCGTACAACTAGTTGTAGTTGTAACTCAAAATTTGAGTATCGTTAAATACTCGACTCATACTTTAATAAGAAAGTGTTTTTTGTTTGTTCTTGATGTTCACACAATTGAACGTATAAGAAACAAATCTAGTATTATTATCCAATAACGTATTCTCAAAGTAAAGTGCAAGAGTAGGTGCGGCTTTTCGAAAATATAGATTTTGCAAAATAAAGATTTGAAATATTTATAACACTGCAAAATATAAAATCTAGTATGAAAAGCTTACTTTTAAATGCATGATAAGTATGGGTATTTATAGTATAGAGGCAAATTAGGTTTTAATTAAAAACCCTAGTATTACTTGTGACATTTCTTGGATAGTAAGAAAGATATTAGGTTAAATTTACAAACCCTAATAAACTATGTGCCTCACTTGTGTAACAAGAAGAATATTAGGTTTACATCTAACTTAAACCCTAATTAGTCCTAAGGTAATAACGGGTAGCACGTCACAAGAGCCTTACTTGCATGAAACCGGACTTAGTAAGATAGATTAGGGATTAGGTTTGAGCATATATGAAACCCTAGAGATGAAAATGCCCACTGTCGCACCAGACCCCACAATAACCCCATCCGGTGTTCTTTAAACGGTCATAACTTGAGTTCTAGACATGAAAATGCAGAAATTCTATGTATAGGTATTAGCTTATCTTCTTACGATTCCAACGGTAGGTTACACGCCCCAAACAGACAAGTAACAAAGTAGATATGACCATTTTACGAACAAAGGTCAGTGTAGGAGAACTGGGGGTCATCACGCTCATGATATGTATGTCACGCCCGTGATGAAGGTGAGCGCTGGATCTGCCTCCTATGTCACGCCCATGACGAAGCCGTGACAGCTCTTCTTTGCACGAGACTCAACCATGGCTTTCTCAAAATCAACTCACACACAAGTTATGCCATATTCACATCCAAAACCCACATGTACACTATCACATTCAAAAGATTCACATTAAGGAAGATAATAACTCAAACCCATTTTCAATATCGACTCAAATTCGTTAATAAACATCCTTGCACGCCTCTTATGGGTATCATACTACTCAATTAAACCACAAAAGCACAACTAGTCCATGTTTAATGACTTAAATACATGTTTAAGCAACAAGAAGGTAATTTATCATCAACACTACCAATTTTCCATAACCTAAGACATATAAGATGGAATTCATCAAGTAAACATATTGTATTCATAGATTCATACTAGTATATACTAAAGAATTCATCTTTAACATGAGAACTACTCTAAAATACATATAAAAACACATAAGATGTGATACCGAGTAACCCGATAACATTACCTTATATAGCGTCTTCTAAGCTTTCCATAAATCAAGAAATAGTCTTCAACAAGGTCTTCTAAGTCTCTACCTAACATTATAATACAAAAAGATAAAGATTTCTCATACTAGAGAAAGACGGACGATTTGAATAAGTGGGAAAGGTGGAGACTTTCATACCATTAACGATAGAGGAAGGTGAGAGGATTCCAAAACATTAAACGGATCTAGATTTGGTTAAGAAATGAAGGTTTTATGAGAATGTTAATGGAGGAGTTTAAGGTGGTTTAATGGTGGAAATTTAAGATTTTTAGAGGGAGGAAAAAGGAGATTAAATCTAAAAAATGAGGATGGAAACCCTAGAAAAATGAGGTTTTGGTGCCTAATTAGAGGTACATAGGTTTCTTTAGGCCCGATAATAAAGTAGATTCGTTTTCACTAGAATTTTGCGTAGAATCCAATTCCGAACTCCAAACGGACAATTAAGAAACGGTTTTGACCCAAATAGAATATAAATGTGATTCTCATAAAATTAAAAGCTAATAATAATAAATTAGCAAGTTAAAGTATTTTAACAAATAAAAAAGGAAGAGAATTATAAAATTCAATGACTTTAGTAAATACCCGTTATTATAAAATCGGGGGTGCTATAATCACGGTTATCTGTTCCATGTTGCCAGGTTAAGGTTACTCATCAGTCCCTTGTCGGACCGTTGTTTACGGTTATGTGTGTCATCTTTCCAGCTTTGGGTTACTTGACTGTTGGTTACGGTTTTGTGTGCCATGTAGCGAGCCTGGTGGTCAAACGTCTGCCATGCACCGCCTGTGTCCGCCCCAAAACCGCCCACGGCTTCTGTTCGTAAAATTTGTGAAAAATGTCGTCTGATATGCTGACGGGGACGATGCAAAACATTTATCGCATGTGAAATCGGGAAACATTCATCCCGAGAGTTTACATCCAGGGTTAGACTAGGACCGTATCTGATCGTCGTTCTACCAGGAGGATTGAATCTTATCTTGTCCTTGTCTCATCTGCCTGTTCTTTTCCTTTACCGTGAAAGTCATACTATGTTTTGGATGGATTGTACTTCTGCCTTATCTCGTAGATTGATTTGTACGTATGGCTTATATATACTCTTGTCTTATCCTTGTTGCCCTCACATGTCATATGGTTGTTTAATCCGTTATCATCTTGACTAATCATTGTTGATATATATGTTGTACGTTTAAACATTTCTATGTTCCCTTGTTTTCATGTAATATAGCTGGAAGAATCCCATGTGACACCCCATGATTTCGCAATAAAGTGAACACATAGTATTGGAGCGGAAAACATGAGATTTTTAAAACTTTAAAAGCAAAACCGCGAATGTCACTACATTATAAAACCAAAACTTAGTTTAATAAATCATTTATACAAACTGTAACTTAAATAAATACTAGGGACACCGATCCCTTGATAAATACACAATTAAGATAATAAACTAATATAAACTACAACGTTAAGGGTGAATCGCTGTAAGTACGCTCGCTAGCTCACTCGTCAAAACCCCATGCAACACCAACCTGCAACCTGTTCATTCATGAAACATGAATGCCGCAGTCAGTGGGGAGTAACTCGGGGTTCTCCCAGCCATATCACATCAAAACGCACATAAGCAAGCATAAAACTATATATTCTCATACATACATATATATCATGTGAAGTATAAGTAGAACATTTCATAATAACATTATATAGGCGTATAAACCATCATTTATATCATTAACATGTGACATCGACTCGGGGAAGACTCCCCTTGCAACCACATGGATCACAGTTGGCTTGCATCTCAACCTTAATTACCATGTGCTTGAGAAGTTTAGGGACTCGACATACAAACCAAACACAAGCATCCAATAATTCAAAGTATACGATCCAATATGTGATCAAATATAAGCAAACACACTCTCACGGTAAATGCCACACACTAGCATCTGCACTTTGTAAGACCAGACAACTCTAAACTCAAATCCTCTTGATATGACTACGATAAACGATATGGTCCGAGACTAAACCTGGCCAGACTCTCGGGACAAGGCGTGTACCCGATTTGACTTGTGGCTAGACGTGCACACATCTAAGACTCAGTCAAACACAGAAGCTGAGTACCCAAATCCGGCAGTTACAGCCAACGGCAGGGGCGGACAAGAAATAGCGTACCAATCTCGGCAGTTACGACCAACGAGAAAGTTTGTCTCAAAATCATACACTCATACTCCGGTAGTTACGACCAACGGAGATGAACAATCAAGTAAGGTCAAACGAGTACGCTACATGCAAATGACTTAAAAGGGGAAACATGCTTAAATCGTCACTACACATGTGAAAAAAGCATAATATAAATGTAACAATGATAAAAATGAGTCAATACGTGATACATAAGCATTAGACCAAGTTTAAGAAGTATAATGAATAAGAAAATATAGATCTCAACTCAAAACAACAAGTTTGGAAACCAACTAAAATAAGAGTCCACTTCTAGAGTTCTAGAAATGCAAATACAGAATTTCCAAGTGGAGGTAATAGCTTATCTTCATACGGTTCCAACAGTAGGTTACACGCCCCAAACAAACAAGTAACGAAGGAGATATAACCATTTTACGAAAAAGGCTTAAACCCGCCCGAGTTCTTTTCACATCCGCAAAGGTTCAAGCCAAAATTCACCCAAACTTAAAGTTTAAGCCAAACAAGTTCATACCCATTTGTAATTACCAACATAAACCATCATAAATCACCATTTAACATAACATATGAGTATAATAACATTCCATATGACATTAAAAGCATAATTAAGTTATCATTTAAGACTTAAATACAAGTTTAAGCAACAAGAAGGTAATTCATCATCAATACCACCAAGTTTCCATCAGATTGGGGCATACAAGATGCAATTCAACACTACAATATATTGTAGTGATAGATCTATACTAGTATCTACACAAGAAATCGTCTTTCACATGGAAACTAGTCTAAAACACGTAGAAGGTATCCCTTGACCCGAGTGATAAATAATAAATTGTGATACCGAGTAACCCGTCAACATTACCTCGATTAACATTTCAAATCTTCAATTCTCAAGCTAACCATCAACCACACGAATCCCTTGATCCAAAATCTTTAAAACCCATCTTTTTCCAACAAATAATAAGACTAGAAGGTATGCCCGAAATTCTGGAAAATCGGTCTTAAAAGAAGGTTAAAATTTTCAATCTTTTATTGGCTAGAAAGAAAGAGGATGGTGAGAGAATTTCGAAACATTAAACGGAATTAAATTTGGTTAAGAAACGAAGAAGTTATGTCCGTATTAAGTTTACATCTAAAAAAATGGTTTTTATAAAAAGTTGGAGGAACTGGATATTTTATGTTATGAAAAGAAAAAGGAGGATGAGAGGATAAGATTGATATAAAATCGTCAAGTTTCGTTGAGAGACGGAGAAATGACATCCGTCTTAAGTTTATGAAGTTATTGAGGTTTAATGGTGGCTTTGGTTGTTTGAGGAAGAAGATGAAGGTGAATATGTTGTTGAAAATTATAAGGAGGAAGGTAGATGGATAAGTGAGTTTATTTTGAGAAGATGAATAATAGAAGGCCCAAATTTCATATCGGGTCAACTCACTTGGATTTTCGCGTAGAATCCGATTATGGACTCATAACGGACTGAAATGCGACGGTTTCTACCCAACTAAACTAAATTCTATTTAACATTAATACAAAGCTACGAAACCATAAATTATCGATTTTGAATATTTTAACCAATAAAAGTAAACGAAAATTT
This sequence comes from Heliosperma pusillum, assembly GCA_022085475.1. Taxonomy (NCBI): domain Eukaryota; kingdom Viridiplantae; phylum Streptophyta; class Magnoliopsida; order Caryophyllales; family Caryophyllaceae; genus Heliosperma; species Heliosperma pusillum. Next base: position 12,279 of record JAIUZE010046102.1, on the reverse strand, counting down.
TATAAAATTAACGACTTAGTAGATAACCATTATTATAAAATCGGGGGTGTTACACCCCGAGTTACTCTCCACTGACTGCGGCAATTATTTTTAATGAATGAACAAGTTGAGGTTGGTGCTTATTTGGGTTGGACTTGTGTGAGCTAGCGGGCGTCGATATTATCGACGATTACCTTACGTCCCTTTGATTTTCATTTTCGGACTTAAAGTTCCCCTTGTAGCTACTTATGTATTTCGTTTATGGACTTTGTTTGCTGACTCCGCGTAGTTCTTGTAACAAAGGTTTCTTTAAAATTCTACAAATTTTCGTTGCATGCTTGTTCGATTTCTTTTCCGTAATCGCGGGGGTTCACAGGTGGGTCAATTTCGGTCTACAAATTTCATGTCTTGTTTGAGTCGGGACGGGTAATTCAGGATTTGGCTCACATTCAGGGGGTGGTGTTTCAGGTCTTCGATCAGCCTTTTAGGGCCGGGTTGGTTTTTCGAGGTCTACCAGAACACTCATAAAAGCCTTTGGCTACGGGACGAGCTTTGTATTTTTGAATTGTACTACCATGGTTATATTTGATGGGAAAGAGTGAAAGACACACTTAGAAATAACATTATAAAAAGAAGAAGACTGAACAAGAGTCCATGTTTTATCAATAAGAGAGCTTAAAATTAGATGGTCATAGTGTCAAACCACCGTGAGTCGGAAATGGCAGTTTTGACCGTGGTAAAGACTTGAGAAGTAGAAAAGTTATTTAAGACCAACACCCGCATATTTAGGATTAAGTTTTCATTATTCATCCCAAAACGTTGTATGGGGAAGTAGAGAAGTCTATATAAGGTGGCTACCTCCTCCACACAGGTGGACTTTGCTTAATACAGACAGTGCTTCTAAGGGTAATCTTGGATTAGCTGCAAGCTGTGGGATATTCGGAGATGAGACATATAATTTTATCTCTGCCAATTATTTCTCATCAGGAGTATGTTCTTCTATTCGAAATAAAGTACTAGCTCTGATTGCCGGTTCGGAAAGCGCTAAACAACTGGTTATAAGAATGCCTATTATTCGTCTCATCAAAAGTCAACTCGTTAGCAATAATCTCAAAGGACTGGTAAAGAGATGCAAGGATCTTATTCAGGAATTGAATAATTCACTCAAGTTGGAGCATACATTTCGAGAGTCAAATCGAGGTGCTGATTGGCTAGCCAATTGAGGAGTAAATTCTGGTCTCAATCCTACGTTCTAAATAATCCACCTATGGCATTGCGTTCTATCACGCGAGAAGACATTGTAGGGGTAGGTATTCGTCGTGTAATATATATCTAGTTAGTGTTTTGGAGTTCGGCCATCTTATGTACCCAAAAAAATAAAATACAACCAACTAAACAAGCCATGATCATGAATACTAAATAAATAAAAATTATAATCATTCATTAATACTCATAAAATTGTGGAAAGTCTAAAGTATATATCAATCTATCTATATTTACTATATAAATATAATCCAGCAACCAATGGGTAGTAATGGAATGACATAAATTTATATAAGTTCATATACTATATAGTTTTAGTATATAAAGATGTTAATTGTTAGCATATAATAAATAGTAGTTTACTTTAAATTAGATAGTATATATGAACAAATAGATAGTTAATCGATTTAAGGGAATTGTTTTTATATAAATATATTAGTTTGATAAAATTAACGGAAATATTGAATTTAATTGTAAAAATAACAGTAGTAGTCAAATTAACACCACTAACAATGGGACTAGAGAAATAATAGTATTTAGATGAGATGTAGTGACAGTTATAATATTAACAGCGAGAGTATTTAGTCAATGTTGTGTCTTATAATCTTGTTGGTAAATTTAACATCTAGATCATAGAAAAATAACGCGAGTAGTCAAAGTAATAATACTAACCGAGCGAGTAGTCGAAGTAAAAGTATTAACCATGCATTTTGTTAAAGTAATAATACTAACAACGAGAGTAGTGAATGTATCTCATAATTTGTTTGATAAATTTTACATCTTTATTATAGAAAAATATATTATAAATAGTAAATGTATGAATTAGGCAGGTCTAATGCAATTTTATAATTCCGTGTCAAACAATAAGATTTAAAAGGTAAATAAAGATATCCCGAGCGTAGCTGGACACCAAACCTATTATAAGATAAAATACAAATATATATATGTAATGTGAGAATCTAGCATTCTTGCATCTTGTTTTTTCTTTATTTGGCATTGTATATATTTAGTTAGATAGGTATATGAATATATTTGTATATAAAGAAACATGAATATTTTGTTCTTCAATGTTTTGTGATTTGGTGATCACAACTTCTAGTGATGCATAGACTGATACAGAAAGTATCTTTTATTACATTAATTGCAATTATCATACCTTGTAAAGTGATTTGAATATAATGTAAAATTAATTTTACGAATTTGGATAACGAGCACGATTACTCCTAAATGTCTATAAAACCAATTCAGCACTGTACATAATAAGAAATACGGAGCACCATCGAGAAACCTTTTACAGGCTTCACTAATCTATAATATCTGTTGTCCTTGAGTTCGAGATTATAATGAACACCATAATTGAAATTTTCATTTTACTTCTTATTGGTACGACAACCATAACAAATTGTGAAGGAGCGCGAGGTAAAGTTATCCGAGAAGGTGTGAAACATATAACCTCCTCTTCAAGCAACTTAATTGTAAGTTCTACTCTTAAATGACTGATTATTTTAGAAAAACCGTTCCACTAATATAGATCTCGTAAAGTGCACATACGATATAAAAGATATTTTATCTTTTTGTGTATTATTTATAGATTTTTAACTAATATTTCATCCGCTTTTCACGTCTCATTCTTGTATTTTAATTTGAGAATAGATTTCAAATTGCAGACTATCTTTAGAAAATAATTAGTGACATAAAATGTGTATTTTAATGAACTTGTTTTTTATACAAACATCTAATGGTTTTATTCCACAAATTACTTCTGACAAAATATTTATTACTACTACTACTCCTACTACTACTACTACTACAGAAATAAATGTCTTATAATGTTACATTTTATTATCATTGTGGCTCATTTCATCACATATAAAAAACCTAAATATAATGTCCCCTTGTATGTTGTAATTCCATACGTTTTTTTATTTTGGTATGTTCATTTCAAGTTCATACATTTCTAGTTACATTTATAGTTTAGCTAACTTTTACCCACCTCAAATTACTGACCTACTCTATAACCAATAAGTATTACATCAACCACATAACATAACATTAGTTCTACAATGACCTATATAGTACTATCTTTCTTTTTATTTAGTATAAATAAATGTGCTAAAAAAACATTTGAGTATAAATAAAAGAGGCGTGGCACTGGCCACCAACCTTTTCTTTTTAAGCTTCACCTTTTGCCCTCTCAAAGTCGACTAAATTAATACTTCCTCCCTTCAACTCCACTCTACCATATTACTTTTTCACATTTGCCGAGACGTATTTTACGCGGTAAATATCGTTAGCTACGTGTTTGCAAAAATTATAAAAGTTAGACAATAATAATGTACTCGTAAATACGAATCAAACAAGGTCACACATGAATATATTTTTTACTTATATATTGAGAGAAAATTGCAATTATAGGATCACTTGTGAATAGTGTACAAAATTGAAAGTGGTAGAGTGGAGTTGAAGGGAGGAAGTATATATCAGATGGGGTCATAAGGCAAGTGGATATAACAAAATATACGTTATTTTAATCGTTTGTGAGAGAAGAAGATTACAAAGAAAAAGTAGGTAGTTTTTCTCATAAATACAATAATTGTTAATTTGTCAACTTTTTACATTTTTTTTTATGAATTATTATGAAATTGTTACATGTAATCCTCTTAATCATTATAATACTTTTACGATTTATTTGACTGTTGATTTATAAACACAAAATAACTTTAGTATCCACGTATATATTTTTTTACGTCGAATAACCATAACGAGATACATCTACTGGTCAATACAAATTCAAGTTAACCAGACTAAAGAACAAACACTTCTATCTAGACCTGCCAAAATATGCCCCAATCTGAAACCTGACCCGCCTGACCCGATTTAATTTTAAAAAAGTACGTTTTTTCGATTGAAAAATGATAAAAATAGAAGACGTTATAAATTATTTTTTGCTATCATCATCAGTCTAATCCCCTACATCTTCTTCAATATCATAACATGGGTCTTCTTCTTCACCCTCAATTAAATCATCAAACCCCCAAAGTAATTCAAACAAGCCTCATCAGCTCTTTCTTCATATTCAGTAAACAAATTTGCTATTCAAGAATTACATGTGTTTTTTCAAGAATATTCTGTTTAGAAACTAATCTGAAAGAGGTTATAACAACAGCAGGGGTTGTTGTATTAGAATATTTTTTTGGTGATTTAAATTATGTGTTTTTGGGATTTTTAGAAGCTAAAATTGGTTGTGGTTTATGAGTGTCTGAAATTGTTTGTGGTTTATGAGGGGGTGAGATTGACTGTGGTTTTTGAGGAGCTGAGATTGACTGTTTTGAAGTTATAAATGAAGGAGATGACTAAGGTGGTCCCTCCTTTAGAAAAGAAACACTACTCCCACTTTGACTCCCACTTTGACTACCACTTTGACTCCCACTCCCACTTTTTACATCAACCTTTCTTTTGGGAATTAATTTACTTGGTTTATTGGCAACACTCCCAATACTACCTTCCTCTATCCAAAACATTAACTGAGGAACATGAATCTTAGGTATAATATAACCTTCAACTACTCTATGTACCCCGGCAAGATTACATATAATCTGTACATCCCTATCATCAAATGCTCTTCTCAATCCATCAATTGGATTCATGAAGAATATACCATCTATACCCCTCTTAAAATCACCACATTTTTCAGCTTCTTCAACTAAAGTAAGCAAACCCATCTCATCAGGATCAACAATCACTGTCCTAAAAGTCCTACCTATATATGCCAAAGAATGTCCATCCCTCTTAAAATAACTTACATACCACAATTTCAATGTCACAACATCAATTAATTAAATAATTAAAAATCAAAATAAGTTCTAATTAAAAAACAGAGAAACCCTATTAAAAGTGGATAAAGAGGGAGAGAATCTATCAAATAAATTGCCACAATACAACATACAACAACAATAACAACTTAGTAATCAAAGCTTGAAGATACAGTGGAAGAGAAATGTAGCATCACCCGTGTCATTGTGCGACAAAAAATAAGATCAGCCCACAACTTAAAACGCGAGTTATGGGAAATGATTTAGGAAGTGAACAATGAGGATAAATGGTGAAGTTCAACAATGGCCTTTTGGAGAATTATTAACAATGGCGTCTTAAAGGTAAGAAAGAAAGGGGGCATAGGTAAGAAAGAGGGGAAGCAGTAAATAAAGAGAGGAAGAGAAAATGATAAGTTATAAGGGTTTAAAAGAGGTCACCTGTTCATCAGGTCACCCGTCACCTAGTTGTAGTATAAGTGAAAGTGGATAATAGTACGATATATTAGTAGTTAAAACAAAGGTTGTAATAATTTGAGAAGGACCGCCATAATTCAGAGTATTGTCATTAAATTTTTCAACTTTTTTTAATATTTTACACCTTTATAAAACTTTTTGTTCAAGCCTTGCCCCCTTAGTGTGATTTTGATGAAAAACATGTTGAATTTACGATAATACCCCCTTATTAGACTGATGACTTCCACCCTTATAAATTATAATAAATAATATAAAGTTAAATATAGAATCAAACATGACCACAATTAATATGTTTTTACTCCGATTCTCTTTAGCCGGCTTCCTAATTTTACAATATCTCTTAAGTTTGTTTGAAACAATGTTTTGCTTTGATGGTTGAACAATTTGAATGTAATATAACAAGATTGTGGTTTGAAATTTGAACGTTTTGGAAGTAATATTTGGGTAGAAAGATAAAGAAGGTAAAAAGAAGGAAATTCGTACACGTGAGAAGGAAATGGGAGGAAGAGATAAAAGAGAGAAATAAATATAGAGTTATTTTCGTCATAAATTGTGGGATTTAGGCCATGTTCTTTCTGACTTATTTAGAGCTGAACTGAACTTAAATGAACTTAATAGAGCTGAACTAAACTGAACTGAGCTGATCTGAACTGAATGGAGTTGAACTGAACTGAATGGAGCTGAACTGAACTGAACTGAATAAAGTTGAACTGAAATAAGCTTATTGGAGCTGAACTAAGGTGAAAAATTAATAATAATAAAATAATAGTAATAATAATAATAAATATAATAATAACAACAATAATAATAATAATTATGATTATTAGTTGTTATCATAATCATAATGGTAATAATAATGATAATGATAAATATTATTAGTTATTATCATTAGTCTTAGTAATAATATTAGTAAATAGTAATAGTAGTATTAATATTATTTTGATAGTCATAACACTCATTATAATAACAATAATAATTAATGATGATAATAATAATAGTAATAACAATAGTACTAGTAGTAGTGGTGGTGGTGGTGGTGGTAGTAGCGGTAGTAGTGGTGGTGGTGGTGGTGGTGGTGGTGGTGGTGGTGGTGGTAGTAGTCGTCGTCGTCATAGTGGTAGTGGTGGTGGTGGTGGTGGTGGTGGTGGTGGTGGTGGTGGTGGTGGGAGTATTGGTGGTGGTGATGGTGGTGATGGTGGTGATGGTGGTGGTAGTAGTAGTGGTAGTAGTACGTAGTAGTAGATTTCTTTTAAATTGTGCTTTGAACTTGATAAAATAATAATAATAATAATAATAATAGTAGTAGGAGTAGTAGTAGTAGTAGTAGTAGTAGTAGTAGTAATTATAATTATTATAATAAATAATAATAGTAATTATAATTATAATTATTATAATAAATAATAATAGTAATATTAATAATATTGATAATAGTTGCTATTAATAGAATATTCCCCTTCAGTTCGTAATAATTTTCGTATTTTGTATTGCATAGTTTTCGAGACGACACTTTAACTTGATTTATCTTCATTTATATTCAATTGGTTTTTCATTTTTAAAAAATATGTTTCCAATTTTATTTTTTATGATGAATGTAAATGTTTTTTGTTATAACGTCTAAGTTTTTATATTTTAAAACTTATTTATGGTCAAAGTTATAAAGGGGGATAATTATGAGATGGAGGGAGTATTATTTAATTAAATAATAATAATAATAATAATAATAATAATAATAATAATAATAATAATAATAATAATAATAATAATAATAATAATAATAATAATAATAATAATAATAATAATAATAATAATAGAATAATAAATAATAATAATAGACTTCTCTCTCTAGTCGGTTTTAGAGAGATTTTTCTCTCTTTTTCGAAGAATCGCCATTGTTGCTTCTTGCTCCATGGCTAGAGGAAGAGGTCGGCCACCCAAATCGCGGGTTCCTCTGGATTGTACGCTTGATCCTGATTTCATTGGTACTAATCTTTCCTCTTCTCGTGAAAATTCTTTTGTGGGTCTTTCTCCCTCTCATGCTTCTCCTACTGTTAATAACGTGATTCTTGATGCCATGTCTGCTTCAATTCATTCTGTGATTAATGCTGTAAATTCTACGAATACTGGGGTTACAAATGTTCCCATTGTTGGTCCTTCTTTTCCCGGATTACATGGTCCTGAAACAGAGGATGCCATTAAAGCTCCAGCTCCTCCTGTTTGTTCTAATGTAACAACTAAAAAGGATAACAATAATGGTAAATCTTGGGCTGATATTACAAAAAAGAGTTCTCAAGTGGGTATGAGCTTGTTCTTTCATGAAGGAAGTGCTAATTCTACTGAAATTGACATAGAAATGGAGGAGGTTCAGGGAGAAATTGCTAAATGGCAATTTACACTAATGGGTACTGTTCTTGGAGGGAAACCTTCTCTTAAACTTGTAACTGAATTTGTCCAGAAAAACTGGAACCATGGCCCTCTTCCATTGGTTCAATATTTTAAGAAGGGGTGGTTTAGTTTCAAGTTTGACACTGAACATGATATGAATGAGGTGATGAAGAAGGGTCCTTGGAGGATTGGCTCAAATTCCCTCATCCTGAAGCAGTGGTCTCCATCATTTTCCTGCAATATGGAGTCTGTAACCACTGTCCCAGTTTGGGTGCTATTTCCTGACTTGGATCCTTTTCTTTGGACTGATTCCATTCTTAGTAAGATAGCCAGTAAGGTGGGTAAACCCCTCTTTGCGGATCTTACTACTACATGCAAGGCTAAACTCTCTTTTGCTAGGGTCATGGTAGAGGTGGATGTCTCTAAAAGTCTTACTGAACAGGTTGTCATTAATGCTCCTTTTATTGGTCAATCTGTTCAAAGAGTCATTTATGAGTGGGTTCCTTTTTACTGTCATTCTTGTAAGAAGCTTGGACATTCTTTGGCTTCTTGCAAGAAAGCTAAAGTTGTTGTGGGAAAGGCTGCAGGTGAATCTGCAGGGAGCTTTGTTAAGGGTGTTCAGATAGGTCATGAGTCTGTCTGTCCTCCTTCTTCTGTTATATCTGCAGTAGCTCCTTCAATGCCTGCCTCAGGAAGCCACTTGCTAGGTGGTACCTCAGACTCACAAAAGGGGGCTGGGAATATGCTAGAGAAGGTTAGCTCAGGATGCTCTAAGCTAGGCTCTCCATCTCTGTCTTTATCCCCAGTTCTCCCTCCTGTGAGTGCTGTAAAGCACTCAGGATGCAGTGAGCTAGGGCAGGCTAGTAAGTGTCCTATTGCAGGTGTGCAGGTACAAAGTTTGGATGTTCCTCATTCTGTTCTTTCCCCTAACAAATATTCTGTTTTGGGGTTGATTGATGGGAATGATGAGCTCTCTGAATCCTCTAGTGAGGGGGTGCCACCAGACATTATATCATGATTGTTGCTTCTTGGAATATAAGAGGTTTTAATAAAATGGTTAAGCATCTAGAGGTTTCTTCTTTTATTAGGGAGAATAAAATTGATCTTCTTGGTTTGTTAGAAACTAGAGTTAAACAGAATAAAGCTTCTAGGATTTTGAATAATAAATTTAGAAGAATGGGGCATTTTGCTAACTATGGTTCTTATCATAATGGTAGAATTTGGCTTCTCTGGAATCCTGTTACCACCTCTGTGCAAATCCTTGAGGAGCATGCTCAGGTGGTGCATTGCCAGGTCAGGCATTTCTCCACTAGCAGGGTTTTCTTTGCTTCTGTGGTTTATGGTAGTAACAATGCTGATATAAGGCAGCATCTCTGGCATTCTTTGTCTGGTTTTGCTTCTAGATCTGGTCCTTGGGTTGTCCTGGGTGATTTCAATGTTGTTAGGCACTACCATGAGAAGATTAGTGATATCCCTCCTATTTTCTCTGAGTTGGATGCATTTAATTCCTGCTTGCTTGATTGTGACCTTGATGATCTTCATGGGACTGGATCTACTTTTACTTTGTTTAATAAGCATGATATCTCTTCTAGAGTTTATTCCAAGCTTGACAGAATCTTGGTGAACTCTGAGTGGCTGTCTAGGTTCCCTACCACCTCTGCTCAGTTTCCTTCCCCTGGGATATCTGATCATTGTCCTGCCCTCTTGTCTTTTCATGATGATCCTCCTCCTATTAAACAATTTAGTTTTTTGAATTGTTGGATTTCTCATCCTGATTTTTTAACCACCATTCAAAGAGCCTGGAACTGTCAAATTAATGGTAATTCCATGTTTAGACTGATGGGCAAACTCAAGGTGGTTAGGAAAGAACTTAAGTGCTTGCATACTACTTACTATTCTGATATTAGTCACAGGATTTCTCTGAAAAAGCAAGAACTTACCCAATGTTTTGAAGATCTCCAAAGACATCCTTTGTCTGATGTTTTCATCTCTAAGGAAAGGGAGGTTTCTGCTGTTTTCACCAAATTAAAAGAGGCTGAAGTTAGTATCCTCTGTCAAAGGGCTAAACTTCATGATATTAAGCATAATGATGTGTGTTCCTCTTTTTTCTTTGCTAAGATAAAAGAAAGGCAACAAAGTCAGGTTATTGGTTCCATTCAGGATATTCATGGGGTTCCTCATCATGGTCCTCAGGATGTTGGGGATGCTTTTGTTAATTTCTATAAAGGTCTTCTTGGTACTTCTTGTCCTGTCCAAAAGGCTTCTTTTGATGTCCTTGGAGGAGCTTGTGTTGGGACTGAGGACTTCTCTGTTTTGATTGCTCCTATTACTAGAGATGAAATCAAGCAATCCCTTTTCTCTATGGGCTCAAATAAAAGTCCTGGGTTAGATGGGTTTTCTGCTGGATTCTTTAAGGCTTCCTGGGGCATTGTAGGGAATGATTTTTGCAAAGCTGTTGAAGATTATTTTAGCTCTTGCTTTATGCCTAAACAAGCTAATGTCACTGTCATTTCTCTGATTCCCAAGAAGCCTATTGTCCAAAATGTTAAGGATTTTAGGCCTATCTCCTGTTGCTCTATTATCTACAAAACGATCAGTAAAATTTTGACTAACAGGATCCAAACTGTTCTCCCTAAATTGATTGGGATGGAACAAGCTGCTTTCATCAAAAACAGAAGTCTTTATGAGAATATTATGCTTACTCAAGGCCTTCTTAAAGGATATATGAGGAAGAATCTTTCTCCCAGATGCATTCTTAAAGTTGATATTAGCAAAGCATTTGACTCCCTGCAATGGGATTTCATTCATGACATGCTTTAATCCCTCAATTTTCCCTCTCTCTTTATTAACTGGATTATGGGATGCATCACTGGATCCTGGTTTACTATCAAAGTTAATGGTTCAAACCATGGATTCTTTAAAGGAAGAGGGGGTCTCAGGCAAGGTGATCCACTTTCTCCTAGCCTCTTCATCCTTAGTATGGAAATTTTATCCAGGATGTTAAGGAAAATGTGTCAGACTCAGGATGTCTCTTTCCATCCTAAGTGTTGCAAAATGGGTCTGACTCATCTAGTTTTTGCTGATGATCTTATGATCTTTACTAGAGGAGATCTGCCTTCTATTAAAACAGCTACTGATATCTTGCATCAATTTTCTACTTGGTCAGGTCTTAGTGCTAATTTTAGTAAAACTGAGGTTTACTTTGGTGGGGTTTCTATTGATCTAAAGCAGACTATCCTGTCTGTCATTGGTTTAAATGAGGGCATGTTTCCCTTCAGGTACCTTGGTATGCCTATTAACCATGCTAGACTTACTCATAGCATGTATGAAAGCCTTACTCTTAAGCTCACTTCTCTTCTGCATAAGTGTTCTCACAAAGATCTTTCTTATGCTGGTAAGCTGCAAATCATCAATGCTATGGTCTTTGGACTTGGGAACTTTTGGAGCAGTAGTATCCTTCTCCCTGCTTCTGTTTGTAGGTATGTTAGTAAATCTTGCAGGCAATTCTTTTGGGGGTCTACTGATAAAGGAAACAAGATCTGTTTCAAAAGCTGGAAGTCTATTTGTACCCCTTGGTCTGAGGGTGGTTTTCAGGTTAAGGATATCTTTTCTTGGAATAGAGCTGCTATGCTTAAATGGTTATGGCATCTAGATAGGGGTACGGGGTCTATTTGGGCCTCCTGGATCAGGCATTACTTCACTGCAGGAACTTCTATTTGGGATTTGCAGGTTAAAGAGTTCCATCCTGAAAGTTTGAGAAGTGTTCTCATTGTTCGAGATAAATGTGCTGCTGCTCTTGGTGGTATTTCTGCTGTAAAAAACCTTCTTGCTAGCTGCATACATGGAGGAGGATTCTCAGTTAAAAAAGCTTATGAGGCTCTTAGATTCAAAGGTCCCTCTGTGCTACTCTTCAAATCTCTCAGAAAAGCCTATATTCTTCCTAGGCATAGAGTCATCTTGCAGTTAGCTCTTCAGAGGAAACTTTCTACTATTGACAAGCTGATCATAAGAGGCATGTACATTCCTAATAGATGCTCGCTTTGTTGTCAAGCTGCTGAGAGTGCTAGACATCTCTTCTTCCATTGCAGCTTCTCCTCTTCCTTGCTTGCAGGCATTGCTCTCTGGACTGGAATGAGGTGCTCTTGCTCTCAGCTTAGTGATATACTCAATTGGGTTCAATGCTGTAAGAATAAGCCTTGGAAGAAGAATTGGATGAGGGCTAGTTTAGCTGCTACTACTTATGTCATTTGGTCTGAAAGGAATAGAAGAATCTTTGACGATAAACAGAGGTCTATTAGTGTACTTCTTAAGGAAATCAAATTTATTGTTAGTGCTAATCTCCTTTGTAAGTCTAAGAATGTTAATCAGG
>JAIUZE010046101.1:0-80395 GCA_022085475.1 Heliosperma pusillum | reverse complement strand
AGCCTGGAACTGTCAAATTAATGGTAATTCCATGTTTAGACTGATGGGCAAACTCAAGGTGGTTAGGAAAGAACTTAAATGCTTGCATACTACTTACTATTCTGATATTAGTCACAGGATTTCTCTGAAAAAGCAAGAACTTACCCAATGTTTTGAAGATCTCCAAAGGCATCCTTTGTCTGATGTTTTCATCTCTAAGGAAAGGGAGGTTTCTGCAGTTTTCACCAAATTAAAAGAGGCTGAAGTTAGTATCCTCTGTCAAAGGGCTAAACTTCATGATATTAAGCATAATGATGTGTGTTCCTCTTTTTTCTTTGCTAAGATAAAAGAAAGGCAACAAAGTCAGGTTATTGGTTCCATTCAGGATATTCATGGGGTTCCTCATCATGGTCCTCAGGATGTTGGGGATGCTTTTGTTAATTTCTATAAAGGTCTTCTTGGTACTTCTTGTCCTGTCCAAAAGGCTCCTTTTGATGTCCTTGGAGGAGCTTGTGTTGGGACTGAGGACTTCTCTGTTTTGATTGCTCCTATTACTAGAGATGAAATCAAGCAATCCCTTTTCTCTATGGGCTCAAATAAAAGTCCTGGGTTAGATGGGTTTTCTGCTGGATTCTTTAAGGCTTCCTGGGGCATTGTAGGGAATGATTTTTGCAAAGCTGTTGAAGATTATTTTAGCTCTTGCTTTATGCCTAAACAAGCTAATGTCACTGTCATTTCTCTGATTCCCAAGAAGTCTATTGTCCAAAATGTTAAGGATTTTAGGCCTATCTCCTGTTGCTCTATTATCTACAAAACGATCAGTAAAATTTTGACTAACAGGATCCAAACTATTCTCCCTAAATTGATTGGGATGGAACAAGCTGCTTTCATCAAAAACAGAAGTCTTTATGAGAATATTATGCTTACTCAAGGCCTTCTTAAAGGATATATGAGGAAGAATCTTTCTCCCAGATGCATGCTTAAAGTTGATATTAGCAAAGCATTTGACTCCCTGCAATGGGATTTCATTCATGACATGCTTCAATCCCTCAATTTTCCCTCTCTCTTTATTAACTGGATTATGGGATGCATCACTGGCTCCTGGTTTACTATCAAAGTTAATGGTTCAAACCATGGATTCTTTAAAGGAAGAGGGGGTCTCCGGCAAGGTGATCCACTTTCTCCTAGCCTCTTCATCCTTAGTATGGAAATTTTATCCAGGATGTTAAGGAAAATGTGTCAGACTCAGGATGTCTCTTTCCACCCTAAGTGTTGCAAAATGGGTCTGACTTATCTAGTTTTTGCTGATGATCTTATGATCTTTACTAGAGGAGATCTGCCTTCTATTAAAACAGCTACTGATATCCTGCAACAATTTTCCACTTGGTCAGGTCTTAGTGCTAATTTTAGTAAAACTGAGGTTTACTTTGGTGGGGTTTCTATTGATCTAAAGCAGACTATCCTGTCTGTCATTGGTTTAAATGAGGGCATGTTTCCCTTCAGGTACCTTGGTATGCCTATTAACCATGCTAGACTTACTCATAGCATGTATGAAAGCCTTACTCTTAAGCTCACTTCTCTTCTGCATAAGTGTTCTCACAAAGATCTTTCTTATGCTGGTAAGCTGCAAATCATCAATGCTATGGTCTTTGGACTTGGGAACTTTTGGAGCAGTAGTATCCTTCTCCCTGCTTCTGTTTGTAGGTATGTTAGTAAATCTTGCAGGCAATTCTTTTGGGGGTCTACTGATAAAGGAAACAAGATCTGTTTCAAAAGCTGGAAGTCTATTTGTACCCCTTGGTCTGAGGGTGGTTTTCAGGTTAAGGATATCTTTTCTTGGAATAGAGTTGCTATGCTTAAATGGTTATGGCATCTAGATAGGGGTACGGGGTCTATTTGGGCCTCCTGGATCAGGCATTACTTCACTGCAGGAACTTCTATTTGGGATTTGCAGGTTAAAGAGTTCCATCCTGAAAGTTTGAGAAGTGTTCTCATTGTTCGAGATAAATGTGCTGCTGCTCTTGGTGGTATTTCTGCTGTCAAAAACCTTCTTGCTAGCTGCATACATGGAGGAGGATTCTCAGTTAATAAAGCTTATGAGGCTCTTAGATTCAAAGGTCCCTCTGTGCTACTCTTCAAATCTCTCAGAAAAGCCAATATTCTTCCTAGGCATAGAGTCATCTTGCAGTTAGCTCTTCAGAGGAAACTTTCTACTATTGACAAGCTGATCATAAGAGGCATGTACATTCCTAATAGATGCTCTCTTTGTTGTCAAGCTGCTGAGAGTGCTAGACATCTCTTCTTCCATTGCAGCTTCTCCTCTTCCTTGCTTGCAGGCATTGCTCTCTGGACTGGAATGAGGTGCTCTTGCTCTCAGCTTAGTGATATACTCAATTGGGTTCAATGCTGTAAGAATAAGCCTTGGAAGAAGAATTGGATGAGGGCTAGTTTAGCTGCTACTACTTATGTCATTTGGTCTGAAAGGAATAGAAGAATCTTTGACGATAAACAGAGGTCTATTAGTGTACTTCTTAGGGAAATCAAATTTATTGTTAGTGCTAATCTCCTTTGTAAGTCTAAGAATGTTAATCAGGAAGAAATAATAGATGCTCTCAATCTCTAGGATAGATCTTTGTATGTACCTTAGTGGATATGGCTTTGTAAGAAAATTCATGTATTCCTTCTTTTGAAATATATGAGTAATATCCTTCTTGCAAAAAAAAATAAATAAATAAATAAATAAATAAATAAATAAATGATAATAATAATAATAATAATAATAATTTGCGAGGATTGCTGCTACTGCGGAATCTGTATTCTCTTTGACACCGCGTCAGCTTGTGTTATGGAAGTCTCAGCAGGGTGCTCACGCCTCTGATTGGTTGCGCGCGGTTCCTATCTCTGGGTTGGGTCAGACTATGAACCGGAGGACTTACCGTATTGTGTTGGGGTATCGCCTAGGTGTCCCATTATTCACGGTATCTAGGCCTTGTCCTGCTTGCTCTCGGGTTTTTGCTGATGATGTGTATGGGGATCATGCTTTTTCTTGTACTGGTACTGTGGGGGTTAAGCATCGGCATAACCTCGTTCGTGACACCTTATTCGACATATGCTATAGGTCTGGTATTTCTTCGGGCAAGGAGGTTGATATCGGTTTGGTTGACGGGCATGGCGGATCTCTTCGACCTGCGGATTTGCTACTTTATTCGTGGGACAGAGGGCGTGATGTGTGTGTTGATTTGACAGGGTCTTCCCCCTTGACTCAGACTGGGATGTCTGATTTTGTGCCGGGACGGGTTGTTGCTGATGCTGCTCAGCGCAAATGTACTAAGTATAGGGATTTATGCGCGACTGCTGGCTATGGTTTCCTACCCTTCTCTTTCTCTTCGCTTGGGGAGCTGGGCTCGGATGCTGTTGACTTGCTTAAGCGGATCCAGAAATTCTCGGTATCTCAGGATGCTGGGGCTCGGGTGGCCGCTTATATCTTTACTAGGCTTAGTTTCTCTATAGCTAAGGGGGTGGGGGCCCAGATTGTCTCTCGGCTCCCCACTAACTTCTTGTAAACTTTACATTATATTTTAATAAAAGCTGCTTGCATCTTATAATAAAAATAAAAAAAAAAAAAAAAAAAAATAATAATAATACAGAGCCCATGGTAAAAAGACCTGGGCATAAAAGAAAAAAAAAAACTGGGCTAAGAAAAAACGCAGCCGTTGAAGAATAACACGGTTTGCTTTACGGCTGGAAGAGAGGCCAGAAAGCCCCCCAGTCTGATTTAAGTGGGCTCACATGTGAGGGGGAGTGTGAAGAAACCCGATTTCCCACCTGTGAGTGTAATCCCACATTGATAAAAAGAGGAGAGAGTTACCACTTTATAAGGCAATGGGTTACTCCCTCTATTGCCAATTGGTTTTAGAGTGGAACCCCCTTGGGTTTATAAAGTGGACCCTCTCTGCTCAGTACGGGTTGGACCCAGGCCCGATTATGAAATTTAATATGGTTCCTTAATATCATTATTATTGTCAGTACTTGTCCCATTTTTGGCAGTGAGCTTGTGGCGAGGAGAGTGACTAAGACCGTGGAGCTTATGGACTTAGTCGCGAGGATTGAGGACCCGCAATGTGAGTTGCTTCTTCTTCGGGCCTGTACTGGTATTTCTAAACTTTATTTTTCCCTCCGTACTTGCTCTCCGGGGGTCTTTGGGTCTGTCCATCTTCGCTTTGATGCAGCGCTTCGTTCTAGCTTGGAACGTATTGTCACCGCGTCTGGGCCTGGTTTTGGGGATTGGCAGTGGCGCCTTGCCACTTTCCCTTTTCATCTGGGTGGGCTCGGTGTTTATGCTGCCGGGGATGTTTTTCATTATGCTTTTCTAGCGTCCCGTTTGCAGTCTGCTGATTTGCAGGCTAAGCTACTTCGGTCTTCAGGTATTGTGGATTCTGGTCCTTCTTTCGACGATGCATTGCGGATGTTCTCTGAGACTACAGGTTCTTCCTTTTTACGTGATCCTAGTGAAATCACTGCCCCTAAACTTATGAAGAAACTGGCAGATATATATTTTGCGAGGATTGCTGCTACTGCGGAATCTGTATTCTCTTTGACACCGCGTCAGCTTGCGTTATGGAAGTCTCAGCAGGGTGCCCACGCCTCTGATTGGTTGCGCGCGGTTCCTATCTCTGGGTTGGGCCAGACTATGAACCGGAGGACTTACCGTAGTGTGCTGGGGTATCGCCTTGGTGTCCCGTTATTCACGGTATCTAGGCCTTGTCCTGCTTGCTCTCGGGTTTTTGCTGATGATGTGTATGGGGACCACGCTGTTTCTTGTACTGGTACTGTGGGGGTTAAGCATCGGCATAACCTCGTTCGTGACACCTTATTCGACATTTGCTATAGGTCTGGTATTTCTTCGGGCAAAGAGGTTGATATCGGTTTGGTTGACGGGCATGGCGGGTCTCTTCGTCCGGCGGATTTGCTACTTTATTCGTGGGACAGAGGGCGTGATGTGTGTGTTGATTTGACAGGGTCTTCCCCCTTGACTCAGACTGGGATGTCTGATTTTGTGCCGGGACGGGTTGTTGCTGATGCTGCTCAGCGCAAATGTGCTAAGTATAGGGATTTATGCGCGACTGCTGGCTATGGTTTCCTACCCTTCTCTTTCTCTTCGCTTGGGGAGCTGGGCTCGGATGCTGTTGACTTGCTTAAGCGGATCCAGAAATTCTCGGTATCTCAGGATGCTGGGGCTCGGGTGGCCGCTTATATCTTTACTAGGCTTAGTTTCTCTATAGCTAAGGGGGTGGGGGCCCAGATTGTCTCTCGGCTCCCCACTAACTTCTTGTAAACTTTACATTATATTTTAATAAAAGCTGCTTGCATCTTATAATAAAAATAAAAAAAAAAAAAAAAAAAAAATAATAATAATAATAATAATAATAATAATAATAATAATTTGGACGTTAGTGAGAGGAGAGAGAGGAGAGGCGAATGATTGGCGATTAGGGCACGATTTTAAATCGTCGGCTGTCTTCTTGCGTTGCTGCCACTCCGATCACCGCCACCCACCCAGACCATCCAGACCTCACGTCGCCGGCTCTGGTGGGGTAGTTGGTGGTTCGCTTTGAGAGAAGGAGGAGGAGTGGGCTTCGTGCGGCATTTTCAGGAGCGTTAGGCGATTGCGTTAGGCGCTTAGGGCTCTTGTCTGCCTGCCTTGCTGCGGCCGTCGTGGTTGTCTCACCACACAATATTCCGGCCAAGCCATTCCTGTCGTCGGCGTTTGTGGTGGTTGCCGGATTGATAGGGCGGGAGAGATGGGTGGGTTTTGCCCGTAACAAGAATTCGTCGGACGCTACTGCCAAAGAGGGCCACCTCGCGGACCACCCTATCCATCCCTGCCACCCAGACCTCACGTCGCCGGCCAGGGTGGTTTTGCTCGTGGCTTTTTGGCGTTGGTGGTTTCTTGTCCTTGGCATTGCGGGTGTTCCTGTTTTGCGAGCGTCGGCGGCGGTGTCTCTGTCTTCCTCCATTCTTGGCCTGCGTGTGGGACCTTTGTGTGGGGTTGCTGTCGGAGATTCGCCGTCGGGGGGTGGATAGTTCTGTGCCGCCACAATTAGGGTTTGTTTTTGTTACTTATTTTTGGTTTTGTGCGTTTTTTGTTCTCTTTTTGGTGGTTGGTGGGGCTGCTGTTCCGGTGGGGCCGCCTCTCCGGTGGTGTTGATCCGGTGGAGCCTTTCGGTGGTGTGGGTCAGGTGGTAGCGCGGTGTATGTGCCTTCGGTGGTGTATGTGCTTTCGGTGGGTATGTGCAGCCGCATGGATACATGCACGTGAGTTTTGTTATTTGTTTTTGTTTTAGTCTGTGGCTTGTGCCTTGTCAGTTTCTTTGTCATGCCTGCTTTAGTCCGGTTCCATTGTCCTTTCTCGTGTATTCATGGGTGTCCGGATGGTCGTGGTAACGGCCTTACTAAGGCCGCCTGGATAAAGCATTTTCAGGATCGGCATTGTATTGATGGTGCTTTGGGTCTGACCCGTCAAACTCTTTCTGATAGTCTGACGGTTTTCTCTAATGCCGAGATTACCTTGAAGCGAATGGGGCTTTGGTTGTGTGGGGAGTGTTTTAAAACCCATACCTTTCGCTCTAGGTGTCGGCATGGTCGGGGTGACATAGTTCCGCCTCCGGATTGTGGCGATGGCATAGTTAGTTTTTTTATTCATGGTATCCCTAGACCTTCAGCTCCGTCTCACTCGGTTCTTTCATCAGATGATGGGGTTGCGCTTGTTCAGTGGTCTGTATCTTCGCTTGATCGTTTATTTTCTTTGGGCCATCGCACCGTGAAATCTATTCCTCCTAAGTGCCGTCTTGGGTTTGCTCGGGTTCTGAAGGGGGTCTTGGATGATGTGGCTGACTCTCCTGGTGATCTCTCCTGCTGGGTTCGTTTGCTTGTGTTGCCTATTTGTCTGCTTAAGACCTTCGCTCCTCGGAGTAATCTTGAGTGTAGGACGGCTGTTAGGCGACAGCGTCAGGAGGAGAGTATTACCAGTGCTATTCACGCTTGGGGGGTGCCTGGAGGGGGGTTGCAGCTTTTACAGGAGTGTTTGACAGAGGTTCCTCCTTCGTTTTGTGTGGATGAGGATCTGGATTTGAGTGAGCAAAACCTCCGCCAGTGTCGGCGGAAGATTTGTGATGGTCATTATACTGCTGCTGTTAGGGTGCTTTCTTCCTCTGGCGTCGCCCCATACACTGATGCTACTCTTGGTGCTTTGCGTGAGAAGCATCCTGTCGCCCCGTCTCCTTCATTGCCTCCTTTGCCTGTGGATCATCATTCTCTTGTTGCCTCTTCGGCAGTGGTCTTGGATATGATTCGTGGTTTCCCGCGTGGCACTTCTTGTGGGAGGGATGGACTTCGTGCCCAACATCTTCTGGACTGTTTGAGTGGCGCTGCTGTGGCTGTCTCAGATGATTTGATCGCTTCTATTACTAGGGTAGTTAATCTTTTTCTGGAGGGTCGGTGCCCTATAGCCCTTGGTGAGTACATTGCTAGCGCTCCGCTCACGCCGCTTGTTAAACCAGGCGGGGGTGTTCGCCCTATCGCTGTTGGCACTGTCTGGAGACGTCTTGTCTCTAAGGCTGGTGCTTGTCTGGTTGGTCCTTCTTTATCTGCTTATTTTGCTGGCCTTCAGTTTGGGGTTGGGGTGTCCGGTGGAGGAGAGGCTATCTTGCATGCCTTGAACCGGCTCATTGAGGCCCGTGGTGGTGATGTGGGACTGTCTATGTTGCTAGTTGATTTCCAAAATGCTTTCAACCTTGTTGATCGTGTGACTATGCTACAGGAAGTCCGCCGTCGTTGTCCGGTTCTTTCCCGTTGGGTGGAGTTTTGTTACTCTAGCCCTGCCCGTCTTTATTATGGGGAGCATTTTTTGTGGTCTTGTCAGGGTGTCCAGCAGGGTGATCCTTTAGGGCCTTTGCTTTTCGCTTTGGTTTTGCATCCCCTAGTGTGCAACATCCGGGATTCCTTTGATCTTACTTTGCAGGCATGGTATTTGGATGATGGCACCATTGTTGGGGACACTTTAGAGGTGGGGAGAGTTTTGGATTTGATTATGGCAGATGGGCCTCGTTTCGGTCTCCATCTTAATGTGGCTAAGACTGAGGTCTTTTGGCCTATTGAGGATCCTCGGAGTCGGCTACCCGGTGTTTTCCCCCCTTCTATTGCTCGGCCCTTGCGTGGTGTCTTCTGTTTTGGGTGGACCTGTCAGTACTTGTCCCATTTTTGGCAGTGAGCTTGTGGCGAGGAGAGTGACTAAGACCGTTGAGCTTATGGACTTAGTCGCGAGGATTGAGGACCCGCAATGTGAGTTGCTTCTGCTTCGGGCCTGTACTGGTATTTCTAAACTCTATTTTTCCCTCCGTACTTGCTCCCCGGGGGTCTTTGGGTCTGTCCATCTTCGCTTTGATGCAGCGCTTCGTTCTAGCTTGGAACGTATTGTCACCGCGTATGGGCCTTGTTTAAGGGATTGGCAGTGGCGCCTTGCCACTTTCCCTTTTCATTTGGGTGGACTCGGTGTTTATGCTGCGGGGGATGTTTTACAATATGCTTTTCTTGCTTCCCGTTTGCAGTCTGCAGTTTTGCAGGCTACGCTTCTGCGGCCTTCTGGTATTGTATGTGCTGGTCCTACTTTTGACGATGCCTTGCGGGTGTTTTCGGAAACTAAAGGTTCTGAATTTTTACGTGATCCGAGTGAAATCGCTGCCCCTAAACTTATGAAGAAATTGGCAGATATATATTTCGCGACGGTTGCTGCTTCTTCAGAATCTGTTTTCTCTTTGACACAGCGTCAGCTTGCGTTATGGAAGTCTCAGCAGGGTGCCCACTCCTCTGATTGGTTGCGTGCGGTTCCTATCTCTGTGTTAGGTCAGACTATGAACAGGAGGACTTACCGTTGTGTGCTGGGGTATCGCCTTGGTGTTCCGTTATTCGCGGTATCTAGGCCTTGTCCTGCTTGCTCTAAGGTTTTTACTGATGATGTGTATGGAGACCACGCTGTTTCTTGTGCTGGTATTGTAGGGGTTAAGCATCGACATAACCTCGTTCGTGACACCTTATTTGACATCTGTTATAGGTCTGGTATTTCTGCGGGTAAGGAGGTTGATATCGGTTTGGTTGTCGGGCACGACAGATCTCTTCGTCCTGCGGATTTGCTTCTTTATTCCTTGGACAGAGGGCGTGATGTGTGTGTTGATTTGACAGGGTCTTCCCCTTGACTCAGACTGGGATGTCCGATTTAGTGCCGGGACGGGTTGTCGCCGATGCTGCTCAGCGCAAATGTGCTAAGTATGGGGATTTATGCGCGGCTGCTGGATAAGGTTTCCTACCCTTCTCTTTCTCTTCGCTGGGGGAGCTGGCTCGGATACTGTTGACTTGCTCAAGCGGATCCAGAAATTCTCGGTATCTCAGGATGCTGAGGCTCGGGTGGCCGCTTATATTTTTGCTAGGCTTAGTTTTGCTATAGCTAAGGGGGTGGGGGCCCAGATTGTCTCTCGGCTCCCCACTAACTTCATGTAAACTTTTCATTTTATTTTAATGAAAGCTGTGCGCATCTTATAATAATAAATAAAAAAAATAAAAAAATAAATAATAATAATAATAATAATAATAATAATAATAATAATAATAAGAATAAGAATAATCAGAAGAATAATAATAATAATAAGAAGAAGAAGAAGAAGAATAAGAATAAGAATAAGAATAAGAATAAGAACAATAACAATAACAATAACAATAACAATAACAATTACAATAATAATAACAATAATAACAATAATAATAATAATAATAATAATAATAATAATAATAATAATAATAATAATAATAATAATAATAATAATAATAATAATAATAATAATAATAATAATAATAAACAATAATAGAACCCGCGCTAGAGAGAAGTTTTCTCTCTCCTTCTGGTTTTCTCTGAAATTCGACGCCATTGTTGCTTATTTCTCAAGGTCTATGGCGCGGGGAAGAGGTCGTCCTCCAAAGATTAGATCATCAATTGAACCCTCATCTTCTGCTGAGTATATTGATACTAATTTGGTTAATAATTCTGGTAATGCTTCAGGAACCCATTTTTCTTCTCCCCCTATTTCTTCTAGTCTCAATGATTTGATTGTTGATGCTATTTTATCATCTGCTCCTCGTAATTCTTGTCCTAAATCTAGTGGTAATTCTCTGCCTAAGGATGTATTGCGTCCTCCTGTTATCCCTGACCTTGGGGCCTCTGTTCTGGGAATGGGGTCTTCAATTCCTGTGGATATTGGTCTGAGTAAGACGGTGGTTTTAGATGAAACAGGTAGTCAGAGCAAGGCTAACTTGCAAGTTCCTGATTCTCACTTTAATGGAGGAAAGCAAGGAATGACAGGGTCATTGCCTTCAAAATGGACTGATATTGTGAAACCCAAGAATCCTGTGGGTATGAGTCTCTCATTTCATCAAGAATGCTCTGATTCTTCTCAGATTGAGATTGAATTGGAGGATTTTCAGGATGAATTGAACCTTTGGAAATATACTCTAATGGGGAATGTCATTGGAATGAAGCCTAGTCTTAAACAAATGGGTGAGATTGTTGATAAGTTTTGGAGCCATATTGCTAAGCCATCTGTTCAGTACTTCAAGAAAGGATGGTTTAGTTTTCGATTTTCTAGTGAATTGGAAATGAATAATGTGCTGAAGGAGGGGCCTTGGAGGCTTGGATCATACTCCTTGATCCTTAAACAATGGTCTCCCTCCTTCTCTACTGCCATGGAAAAGGTTTCTTGTATCCCAATATGGGTCTTATTTCCTGACCTTGATCCTTATTTGTGGTCTGCCAAAGTGCTTAGCAAAATGGCTAGTAAGGTGGGGAGGCCAATGTTTGCTGATATGCATACTACTAGCAAAGGAAAGCTCTCTTTTGCTCGAGTTATGGTTGAAGCTGACATATCCTCTAAGCTTCCTGATAAGGTCACCATCAATACTCCCTTTGGGCCTTCTGATCAAAGAATTGAGTATGAATGGTTGCCTTATTATTGTTCAGAATGTGGGAAAATGGGACATCTTATGAGGAACTGTAAGAAGTTCAAACCAAAAGACAAGGTTTCCTCTAAAGTGTTCATCCCTGTTAAAGCTTCTTTGGTTCCTAATTTTCTTCCTTGCAAGCTAGGTGGTACCACAACTGGTTCCCAAAGTGTAGTTAATCCTCAGCCTGAGGAGCTTCTGAGCTCTTCTGGGGATACTCTGCCTCTGGGACCAGCTGTAATGCATCAAGAATGCTGCGAGATGGGTAGGGTGGTTGCTCCTCAAATAGCCTTGAAGAGAGGACAGTCACCTGAGCCACTGATAAAGATTGCTAATAGATTTGCTGCCCTTTCTGAAGGGAGTACTGATAAAGAGGTTGCTCTTATGAATGGGTCTTCCATTGTCACTATTCCCTCTAGTCTTAGCCCTTGTTTGCTAGGTGGTAGCTCAGTTACTCAGCTAGGGGACTCAGTTCCCTTCTCTGATGTAGCTGTAAGGCACCAAGAATGCAACAAGGTGGATGAGTTGGTTGGCACTCAAATAGCCTTGAAGAGAGTGTCACCTGCAAAACCCAGTAGCAAGAATGATCTGAATGCTCTTAATGTAGGGGAAGGGAGGCCTTCTGATACTAAATAATGAGGATCTCATCTTGGAATGTTAGAGGGGGTAATGACCCTCTAAAGTTGCAGGAAATAGTGGATTTCCTTTGGTGTCATAAGTTGGACATTTTGGGTGTTCTTGAAACTAGGATTAAGCATAAGAAAGCTCAAAAAATCATTAGAAGCAAGTTTAGTGGTTTTAATGTTCTTTGTAACTATGAGGCTCATTATAATAGGCGTATTTGGCTTATTTGGAAGCCTAGCACTGTGACTCTTACTCCTCTTAGTATTCATGATCAGTATATACATTGTGGCGTCTTCCATCATGCAACTTGTCAGAAATTCTTTCTTACAATGGTGTATGCTAGCAATGATGCTAGATGTAGGGATGATCTTTGGAGGAATCTAGGTTTGATTAAGCCTACTGTTACTAGTTGGGTGGTTCTTGGGGATTTCAATGTGGTTAGAGATGTTACTGAAAGGATTAGTAACACTCCTCCTTGCATTAGTGATATTATGGAGTTCAATGCTTGCCTTTTGAACTGTGAGCTTGAGGATCTTCATGGGACTGGATGTGAATTTACCTGGACAAACAAGCAGGAAGTTCATCATCGAGTTTGGTCTAAACTTGATAGAGTCTTAGCCAATTCTGCTTGGCTTCATGTTTTTCCTGCTTATTCTGCTACTTTTCTTCCTGCTGGGGTTTCTGACCATTCCCCCATTGTGGTCACTCTTCTGGAAGATAGTCTTAAAAGTTCTAGATTCAGTTTTCTGAATTGCTGGGTTGATCACCCTCAGTATCATCTCCTGGTTAATAATGCTTGGAAGACTAGAGTCCTGGGTTCCTCAACCTTTTGTTTCTTCTCCAGACTCAAGGCTGTTAAAAAGGAGCTAATAAGTCTTCATAAAAATAATTTTTCTGATATTGCTAGACGGGTAAAGGATGCTAAGCAAGCTCTTCTTAATTGCCAGAAGGAGATTCAGGGGAGGGATGATAATTCTTCCTTATTCCATCAAGAAAAGGAGTTTCTTGAGAGTTATGTTAAGCTTAAGAAGGCTGAAATGAATATCCTTAAACAAAAAGCTAAAGTGGATAATATCTCTCAGGGGGATTCTTCTTCCAAGTATTTCTATGCTAAGATCAATGAGAGGAAATATCAGCAAATCATTGGTCAAATTAGGGACAAGGATGGGCAGGATAGGCTTGGTTTGGATAATGTTGCTGCTAGTTTTGTGGATTACTATCAGAGTCTATTGGGGAGCTCTTCTCCTGTTCTTCCCTTAGATAACACGTTTATTCAGAAAGGTCATTGTGTTAAGGATGAGGATAATGTTTTTCTTACTGGACCTGTGCATTTAGAGGAAATTAGGAAAGCTGTGTTTGGGATTGGTGATGACAAGAGTCCTGGTCCTGATGGTTTCTCCTCAGCTTTCTTTAAATCCACTTGGGACATTGTAGGGGCTGATTTCTGTAAGGTTGTTCTTGATTTTTTCAGGACTGGAAGGATGAGTAAACAGGCTAATGCTACCCTTATCACTCTTATTCCTAAGAAGAAAGTTAGTAGCTCTGTTCTTGACTTTAGGCCTATCTCTTGCTGCTCTGTGATTTACAAAACTGTTAGTAAAATTATTACTAACAGGCTTAAGAGGGTCATTTCCTCTATCATTGGACATGAACAAGCTGCTTTCATATCTGGGAGGAATATTCATGAGAACATTATGATGGCTCAGACTTTGGTTAAGGGTTATGGGAGAAAGTATCTCACTCCTAGGTCTTTAATCAAGGTTGATATTAAGAAGGCTTTTGACTCCCTTCAATGGGTGTTCATTGAGAATATGCTGAAGTCCTTAAACTTCCCTGTTCAGTTCATTGGTTGGATCATGGGATGTATCTCTACTCCTTGGTATTCTGTAAAAATTAATGGTTCTGTTCATGGTTTTTTCAAAGGGTCTAGTGGTATTAGGCAAGGGGACCCTCTTTCTCCCTATCTCTTTGTTCTTAGTATGGAAATTCTTTCTAGGTATCTTAGGAGGATCTGTGAGCAGCCTATGGTCTCCTATCATCCTAAGTATTCCAAGCTAGGTCTTACTCATCTCATTTTTGCTGATGATTTGATGACTTTCACTAGAGGAGATGTGCCATCTATTCAAGCTGTCCTTTGTGCTCTTAAGGATTTCTCTCATTGGTCAGGTCTGCATGCTAATCCTGACAAGACTGAGATCTATCTTGGGGGAGTCTCAGATGAAGTTAAGGGTCAAATTCTTGATGTCACAAAGTTTACTGCAGGAACCTTTCCTTTCAGATATCTTGGTTTGCCTCTGAATAATGCCAGGAATACAGTTGATATGTATGGGGTTTTGATCATGAAGATTCAGTCTGCTGTGCATCATTGGTCTAGTAAGCTGTTATCCTATGCAGGAAGGGCTCAACTTCTTAACTCTGTGGTGTTTGGGATGGTTCATTTCTGGTGTGCTAATACCCTTCTACCTAAGAATGTCCTTTAACTTATAAAGAAACTCTGTAAAGATTTCTTTTGGGTTATTGAGTCTGGCAGAAGGAAGATGGTTCATAAGAGTTGGGCTAGAATTTGTTCTCCTTGGTCTGAGGGTGGGTTTGATGTAAAGGAAGTTTTGGCTTGGAACAAAGCTTGTCTAGCTAAATGGATTTGGTATCTGCATCAACACCAGGAAGGTTTATGGGTTCATTGGACTCTGGCTTACAATTTTCAGAGAGATGAGCTTTGGAGTAGCCATAGCATGGAGAAATACTCTGAGAGCATGAAGAGCATTCTAAGCGTCAAAGATGAAATTCTTTTCAAAGCTGGTAGTAATGATGCTGCCAGGAATCTCTTGAATGATTGGTCTTCTCAGGATAAATTTCATATTAGTAGAGCTTACAGCTGGTTCAGGGAGCATTATACTTGCAGTTCAGGAGTTAAAGCCTTAAAGCACGCTTATGTAGTCCCTAGCCATGGGATTATTACTTCCCTTGCTGTTCAGAGGCATCTAGCTACTATTGACAGAATTACTAGAATTGGCATGATGTTGGTTAATAGATGCATTCTCTGCAAGTCTGCCTGTGAGAGTCATCAGCATTTATTCTTCAAATGCTCTTATTCTAGGATGATCTGGAATGGCATTAAGGCATGGATTGGCATCATTGGAAGGGGAGATGATTGCAGGGAGGAACTCTGCTGGAGTACTGCACAAAGGAGAAAGCATCACTGGAAAATTGGATGGTACAGGAGTTGCATAGCTGCTGTTTGTTACAAGGTATGGCAGGAGAGAAATGCAAGGATCTTTGGGGGGAAGGAAAGCACGGTTCAACATCATTTAGATAGCATCAAGTTCATTATTAGCACTAGGATTTTGAGAAAATGTAAGACCCAACACTATAATCAAATAGTGCATAGTTTTAATAGGCTATAGTTTGTTTTTTAGTCTAGTGGTTATCCTTTGTATGATGAATTTCTTTTATTTACCCATTGGATGAATAAAAGGATGAAATTCTTGCAAAAAAAAAAAAAAAAAAAAAAAAAAAATAATAATAATAATAATAATAATAATATGGTGTCTAGGCTGAACTGAGCTGAATGGAGGACTTACCGTAGTGTGGTTAGCTATCGACTCGGTGTTCCGTTATTCACAGTGTCTAGCCTTGTCCAACTTGTTCTCGGGTCATTGATGGGGATATATATGGTGATCATGTCGTGTCTTGTGCTGGTATGGTGGACATTAAGCATCGGCATAACTTCGTTCGCGACACTCTTTTGGATATCAGTTTCAGGTCTGGCATTTCTGCCGGTAAGGAGGTTGACATCAGTTTCGTTGATGGGCATGATAAGCCCCTTCGTCCGGCAGATTTGTTACTTTATTCTTGGGACACTGGGCGAGATGTGTTTGTTGATCTGATGGGGTCTTCTCCCTTGACTCAGCCTGGGATGTCTAATTTTGTTCCTGGACGTGTTGTCGTTGATGTTTCTCAACGTAAGTCTGCTAAGTACCGGGATGCGTGCATGACGGCGGGATATGGTTTTTTACCCTTCTCCTTCTCTTCGCTAGTTTGTTGGATACGGATTATGTTGCCTTGCTGAAGCGGATTCATAAATTCTCTGTATCTGAGGATGCCGGGGCTCGAGCTCCCGCTTACATTGTTTCTAGACTTAGCTTTGTTGTTGCTAAAGGACTGGGAGCCCAGATAGTATCTCGGATGCCCACTAATTTCTTTTAAATTTGTTTTTGATCTTAATAAAAGTTGCGGTGTTTATAATAAAAATAAAACAATAATAATAATAATAATATTATTATTATTATTGTGATAATTTTGTATGTAATTCTGATCTTTCGTACAAAACCTATGAATCTCCTACTCGCAATTCTTTGAGTTTGAATAATATTATTGTGGATGCAATCCAAAATTCTGGGAATAAGACCAAGTTTGTTACCGATTCTGCTACTCCTAGGCCTAACATTATCAATCCCCCATAATTTCTGAATCACATGAGGTTTCTAATAAAAGAGTGAATGTTCTTGATGCCACAACAGTTAGCCCTAATGTAGCTTCTAAAGCTTCAAAAACTTCTATAAATATGGTGAATTCTGCTAGTTCTCTAACTCTGGATAATGCTAAGGGTCTGAATCCATCTGATCATGCTCCTCTTAAGCCTGGTTTAGTCCATAGCAAAGCAGGGAGAACTGAGGGCGTGAAATCCTGGTCTGACATTGTTAAACCCAAAAAAATTAGGTGGGCATGAACCTCTTTTCCCATGAAGACAGCAAAAATTCTTATGATATTGAGGTGGTTTTGGAGGATCTTCAAGATGAATTGAAAATCTGGCAATTTACCTTAATGGGACATGTCATTGGTTTGAAACCCACATTGAAACAGATGGAAGAGTTTGTGGGTAGGTCTTGGAGTAATTTTGCTAAACCCATAGTCCAATCATTCAAAAAGGGATGGTTTAGTTTTAGATTTTCTTCAAAAATGGAGATGAACAATGTGCTTAAACATGGTCCTTGGAAACTGAATGCAAATTCTCTTATTCTGAAACAGCGGACTCCTTCTTTCTCCACAGTGATGGAGAAGCTCTCTATTATACCCATTTGGGTCCTCTTTCCTGACTTAGATCCTTACCTATGGTCTAGTACCGCGAGCAAAGTTGGAAAATCCATGTTTGATGACATACGTACTACCTGTAAAGCAAAACTCTCTTTTGCCAGGGTAATGGTGGAAACTGACATCTCTGGAGCTCTGCCTGAATCTGTCTGTCTTAATACTCCTTTTGGCCCTTCTGAGCAAAGATTGAGTATGAGTGGCTCCCTTTCTACTGCAAAGGATGTGGAAAAATGGGGCATCGGGAAAGATCTTGTAAGAAGAATAAACCAAGAAATGCTCCTAAACCAAAGACTAAGGAATCCAATCTTATACTTGGTTGTGAATCTTGCTTGCTAGGTGGTACCTCAGAAAAAAGGCATCCTGGAAGAGAATGTGGGGATTGTCCCTGTAGATTTTCCATCTTTTCCTGTTACTGAAAAGCATCAAGAATGCAACAAGAAGGATAAGGATGAGGATGCTCAAATAGCCTTGAAGAGAGCTTCCTCATCTGCATCTGACAGTATACTTTCCTCTAACAGCTTTGGGATACTAATGGATCAGTTAGACTGTTTGTCTAAAGGGAATCAGCAGGAACCCATTTGTGTAGGATCCTTGTCACTAGGTGGTACCTCAATAGGTAATGAGGAGTGTCAGCATGGCCTATATGTGACTATTCGATCATGTCATTCCTCAGCCTGGTGAAAAGCATCAAGAATGTGACAAGGAGGGGGAGGTGATAGCGCCTCAAATAGCCTTGAAGAGAGGGCTATCACCTGATCCTTTTCTAAGTCAGCCTCCTGGTCTGACTACAGATACTAGAAAGTAAAATTTAGGGGGTGATCTTCCTCCTGACAAAGGGAAATAAAGATCTCCACCTGGAACATAAGAGAGGGCATTGACCCTCTCAAGCAACAAGAGATCCTTGATTTCCTGACTGAAAATAATGTAGATATATTTGGTGTGCTTGAAACAAGGATTATGAATAAAGCTAGGAAAATCATCAACAGTAGGTTTAAAGACTACAAGGTAATATGCAATTATGATCATCATGCATATTAATGGAGGATTTGGATTATTTGGAAGCCTAGCACTCTTTCTATTGATTGTCAGATCATCCATGCTCAATTTATACACTTTAAGGTCACTCATCATGCAAATAATAATGTTTTCTATCTTACTATCATCTATGCTAATAATGATGCAAAAGAGAGGCATGGGCTCTAGGATGCTCTCACCAACATTGGCCAGTCTATTGACTGTTGGCTCCTGATGAGAGATTTTAATGTCCGAGGAATAAAGTAGCAAATTCGCAGGACGAAGAGATCCGCCATGTTCGTCAACCAAACAGGTATCAACCTCCTTACCCATAGAACTACCAGACGTATAGCAGATGTTGAATAAGGTGTCACGAACGAAGTTATGCCGATGTTTAACACCAACAGTACCATTACAAAAAAAAAAAGCGTGGTCCCCATAAACATCATCATCAAAAACCCGAGAGCAAGCAGGACAAGGCCTAGATACTGTGAATAATGGAACACCCAGTCGATATCCCAGCACACTAAGGTAAGTCCTCCCGTTCATAGTCTGACCAAACCAAGAGATAGGAACCGCACGCAACCAATCAGCGGAGTGGGCCCCCTGCTGAAACTTCCACAACGCAAGCTGACGCGGTGTCAAAGAGAAAAAAGATTCTGAAGAAGCACCAACCGTCGCGATATATATATCTGCCAATTTCTTCATAAGTTTAAGAGCAGCGATTTCACTAAGATCACGTAAAAAAGCATAACATGTAGTCTCAGAAAACACTCGCAAGGCATCGTCAAAAGTAGGACCAACATCGACAATACCAGAAGGTTGTAGGAGCTTAGCCTACAAATCTGCATACTGCAAACGGGATGCCAGAAAAGCATAATGTCAAATATCTCCCGCGGCATAAACACCAAGCCCACCAAGATGAAAAGAGAATGTAGCAAGGCGCCTCTGCAAATCCCCAAAACCAGGTCCAGACGCGGTGACAATACGTTCCAAGCTAGAACGAAGAGCGGCATCGAAAGGAAGATGGACCGACCCAAACACACAGGGGGAGCAAGTACTAAGAGATAAATAGAGCTTGGATATACCAGTACAAGCTCTAAGCAAAGCAAATCACAATGCAGATCCTCAATCCTCGCGACTAAGTCCATAAGTTGAATGGTCTTAATCGCTCTCTTCGCCGCAAGCTCACTACCAAAAATAGGATAAGTACTGACAGGTCCACCCAAAACAGAGACACCACGCAAGGGCCGAGCAATAGAAGGGGGGAAGACACCGGAAAGCCGACTCCGAGGATCCTCAATAGGCCAAAAGACCTCAGTCTTAGAAAGATTAAGATGGAGACCAAAACGAGGCTCATCCGCCATAATCAAATCCCAAACCCTCCCCACCTCCAAAGTGTCCCCAACAATGGTGCCATCATCCAAGTACCATGCATGCATTGTAAGATCAAAAGAGTTCTGAATTTTGCACACTAAGGGATGCAAAACCAAAGCGAAAAGCAAAGGGCCTAAAGGATCACCTTGTTGGACACCATGACAAGACCAGAAGCAATGCTCCCCACAATAAAGACGGACAGGGCCAAAGTAAAAAAAACTTC
This sequence comes from Heliosperma pusillum, assembly GCA_022085475.1. Lineage (NCBI taxonomy): Eukaryota > Viridiplantae > Streptophyta > Magnoliopsida > Caryophyllales > Caryophyllaceae > Heliosperma > Heliosperma pusillum. The sequence goes on along the minus strand of JAIUZE010046101.1, from coordinate 61,044 downwards.
ACCCAACGGGAAAGAATTGGAAAACGACGGCGGACTTCCTCTATCGTGGTCGCACGATCATCAAGGTTGAAAGCATTTTGGAAATCAACCAGTAACATAGACAGTCCCACATCACCACCACGGGCCTCAATGAGCCAATTCAAGGCTTGCAAGATAGCCTCTCCTCCACCGGACACCCCGACCCCAAGCTGAAAACCAGCAAAATAAGTAGACAAAGAGCGACCAACCAAACAAGCACCAACCTTAGAGACAAGACGTCTCCAAACAATGCCGACAACAATTGGACGAATACCACTACCTAGTTTAACAAGCGGCGTGAGCGGAGCGCTGGAAAAATGTACTCACCAAGGGCTAAAGGACACTGGAACTCCAAAAAAAAGGTTAACCACCCTAGGGATAGCCACTGCAGCACCTTAGAGATAGCCACTGCATCACCACTCAAGCAGTCCATAAGGTGATGAGCGCGAAACCCATCTCTCCCACAAGAAGTGCACGCGGGAAACTCCGAATCATATCCAAAACCACTGTCGAAGACGCAACAAGAGGATGATGATCCACGGGAAAAGGGGGCAATGAAAGAGGTGGGGTGACAGCATGCTTCTCTCGCAAAGCCACAAGAGTGACGTCAGAGTAAGAGGGCGACGCCAGAGGAAGAAAGCACCCAAACAGCAGCAGCATAATGGTCATCACAAATCTTTCGCCGATATTAACGGAGATTAAGCTCACTCAAATCAAGATCTTCCTCCACATGAAACGAAGAAGGACCCTTATCCAAATAATCTCGCAACAGCTGCAAACCACCGCCAGGCACCCCCTAAGAGAGGATAGCCCTGCTAATACTCTCCTTCTGACATTGTCGCCTAAAAATGGTCCTACACTCAAGATTACTCCGAGGAGCGAAGGTCCTAAGCAGACAAAGAGGCAATACAATCAAACGAATCCAGCAGAAGAGGTCACCAGGAGAAACGGCCACATCATCCAAGACCTCTTTCAAAAGCCGAGCAAACCCAAGATGACACTTAGGAGGTATAGATTTCACGGTGCGAAGGCCCAAAGATAACAAACGATCAAGCGAATATTATTATTATTATTATTATTATTATTATTATTATTATTATTATTATTATTATTATTATTATTATTTCAGCTCAGTTCAACTCTAATAAACTTATTTCAGTTCAGCTCCATTCAGCTCCATTCAGTTCATTACAGCTTAGTTAAGCTCCATTCAGCTCAGTTCAACTCAGTTCAGTTTAGTTCAGTTCTATTTAGTTCAGTTCAATTCGACTCTAAAAAGTCAGAAAAAATATGGCCTAAGTCTTCTAATTCTATAGTAATTGTTACAAGTTTTTTAATTGATATTTTAATTCTATTATTCTATTTTTTTAATTATTATCCTAATGCATCATCAAGAAATTCTACCTTTTTTTCTAAATATATTTTTTTTCATTTTTGGTTAATGAAAAATATTTTGCTTATATTCATCATTTTTTAAAAAAATATTTAACACCTTTTTTTTACATTGTTTGAGTAAATAACGAGATATTAAGAAATCATTATTTTTTTAATATAATTATTATTTTTGCTTTTAATCATTATTTTATAATTACTTTGTTATTTTTTAATGGTATGTTTGGGAACCTTGAATTGGAATTGAATTTCGGAATTGAGACATTTTAAGTGTTTGGGAACGCTAAGAATTTGGAATTGGAATTGGACTTAATTCCTTAACAATTCCAAGCTAGTTAAAATTTGGGTCTCTCAAATTCCTACCATATAGTAGTCATTTCAATTCCAACACTACTTTTTTTATGCATTTTTTTCCAATCGCAAATATTTTCCGTCACTATTTATTTTTTTGGTGATTTTGACCCATACACGTCCACCCAATTCCAATTTCAATTCCATGAGTTTCCCAAACGGGATTGAGAAATTGAAATACGAAATTGATTTCCAAGTGATCTCCAAACGAATTTTTGGAATTAGATTTGGAATTGAATTCAAACATTTTGATTTCTACAATTCAAATCATGAAAATGAAATCAATTCCGCGTTACCAAACGCTCCATAGAATTAATTTTATAAAATTTTAATTGTTAGGAAATAAAAAATAACCCCTTTTTTATTTTTAAAATTTCCTTTTTTACGAAAATTTGTTTGCTTTATATTAGGAAAGATTTGTCAAATATTTAGGAAATATATTTTTTGGAAATAGATATTTTCCTAAAATAAAAAACATTAAGTGGATAATACATCTGAGGTAATACCACCAGTTGTATAATTCTGAGCTTTATGAAAAAGGTTTTGAGTCTTACTTTTAAAGATTATGAGTTATACTATTTTATAAATTAGTTTATTTAAACATTAAGCTCAAAAAAATATAATATAACTCAAAAACATTACATATAAACTCAATTAATTTGAGTTTTGATGGCAAATAATTAAAAAATGACCTATCTTCATTCTATTAAAACAAGAACATTTAAAGCCACCACATTGATCCACCTCATCATGATAATTTTCTTTTTTTTTCTTTTTTTTTCTTTTTTTAGTCTTTATTCTTTTTTCCGTATTTTCTTTATCAGTTTGCTTGTTTACACAAGGAATACAATCATTTGAACAAGCAACTTTTTAATAATCCTATATTATGAATTAAAACATTACATTAATAATAAATTACATTGATGTGTCAAAAACCCTGAAAGAACATGACTTCCTTAAGCATGTTTGGATGTTAGCAGAAATATCTATTACTTACGATGATGTTGCGAAAATCTACATTATTTGCTCACCCCGCGACAGATGATATTTTCAAAGTTTTTAGCTAAACATTATAATAAAATAGGGAAGTACTTTGTAAATAAGAGATCATATCAAAGTAGAAGAAGTATTCTAGACGGGAGAACCTTTGTTTTTTTATAGATTGTAATATGTAATTTGGCAATTCATTATTTTTAAAGTTTCTCATAAATGTGTTTCAATTGAGAATAAAAATTGAAATATAAATAAATTAATTAATTAATAAAAAGTTTGATAGTGCATAAGTTTATCGACATAGATAACTTCCATAAGTTTGATAGTGCATTGAATAAAACCATGAAACAAATTACATCACCTTTCATCGATACCTTAAGTATCGAATTTGTTAAATCCTTTAAGCTGGACTTTTTGGCGCCTTGGATGGATATTATAATTCGGGATATTTGTAATCGGAACGTCCATAAACTTAAGGTAACATGGAGTAATGCTGAAGATTTCGGTAACTCTACATTACCAAGTGTTATTTTCCAAACGCGGTCGCTAGTGTCGCTCGAATTGGGTTCGAGAGGTCGCCCGTATAGTCATGATTATAATGATTTGAAATTCCCTGAAAATTGTGAAGCTATCAATCTTCCAAATTTGAAGAACTTAACCATTCACATTGGTTCACAGTAAGAATGGATTGACAAACTAGTAAACATTAAAAAGCTCAGAAAAAATACACATTAGCTCAAAAATAACTTAAATCTGAGATAATACATCTGATGTATGTTTCTTTTTGTGAATAAAAAAGGTAACAAACATTACCTAAAATTATGCAACTTCTTATATAATAAAGAGATTTTATATAATATGTTCATTATTATACAATAAAAGATTCTTCAATTAATATTTCACAAGAAATTTATGAAATATATAGAGAAAAAAAAGATAAATACTTTATAAAATAAGTAATGAAAAAAAAACAAAAAAAACATACACAGTGATTACCAAAAGTATTTCAAATTGGACAAAGTAATTATTGACTACATACAAAAATGAACTATAATAATTAAAAAATTATTTTTATAAGATAAATAAATAAATATATAATAGTTAAGAAATGAAAATTTTCTTTAGTTAAGTATAGCAGTTAACTAGATTAAGGTGAGAAATTAACTAAACATGTAAAATTACTAACATAACCATCATCTAATTAATTCAAATTAAATCACAGTTGCCACGTGGCATATTCTAATTGGTTGTGTATGCAAAATACATACACATTGTGTATGTGTAGCCTTTTTCCCTTATTTAGCCAATATTAAGGAAACTTAGGAGATTTTCTTCATAATAGGGTGATTTGGATAATAATAGATTGAATTGTGTCAGAATCGATCATTAGAAGATAATTGGGAATATAGGGTTAAGACTTTCTCAACTTTATTTATTTCATCTTTTTAATTTCTTACTTTTGTTGCACCCTTATTTAATCTTGTTACATTTAGATCAGATAACCCCCACCCCACCACCACCACCACCACCACCACCTCACCCACATAATTTGATATTTGTTTCCGTCCATAGTAGCTAAATTGTACTTGATGAGGTTATAAATTGTTAATCTGATAGTTTTAGAAAGCGACTTTATGACTCATCAATTGCCTTAAGGGGATTTATTCTTAAATATATAGAACCAAGATTCAATGAAACCGTATAAATTCTTACGCTTTTTTAACTCTGGCATGTCAAAATATTTATAAACATAATAATTTACATCTTCATTCTATTAAAACAAGAACATTTAAAGCCACCACATTGATCCACCTCATCATGTTAATTTTTTTTTTTCTTTTTTTTTCTTTTTTTAGTCTTTATTCTTTTTTCCGTATTTTATTTATCAGTTTGCTTTTTTACACAAAAGGAATACAATAATTTAAACATGCAACTTTTTAATAATCCTAAATTATGAACTAAACCTTTACATTAATAATAAATTACATTGATATGTCAATAACCCTGAAAGAACATGACTTCCTTAAGCATGTTAGGATGTTAGCAGAAGTATCCATTACTTACAATGATGTTGCGAAAATCTAAATTATTTGCTCACCCCGCGACAGATGATAGTTTCGAAGTTTTTAGCTAAACATTATAATAAAATAGGGAAGTACTTTGTAAATAAGAGATCATATCAAAGTAGAAGAAGCATTTTAGACGGGAAAACCTTTGTTTTTTTTATAGATTGTAATATGTAATTTGACAATTCATTATTTTTAAAGTTTCTCATAAATGTGTTTCAATTGAGAATAAAAATTGAAATATAAATTAATAAATTAATTAATAAAAAGATTAAGTAATGACATGAATAAAACTATAATTTAATAATTTTTAAAAAAAATTAATGTAACTATTTTATATTTTTTTAATAGCATATCTAAACAAGACTTACCTTAGCATAAACTAAGAGATGAATTTTAAATAGAAAAAAGAAATTATATTAAAATAGGAAAATACTTTTTAAAAAAGAGATCATATCAAAGTAGAAGAAGTAGTCTAGACGTTTCCCTATTTTTTTAGTGTGGGATACTCCGTATTTATTTTGAAAAATAAATATGTTTAAAAGTTGAAATATGGAAATACCGAAAAATCCAGGAAACTAATTTAGTTTATTTATTTTTTGTAGGAAAAATTTAGTTTATTTATACTTACTATAAATCAATACACAATTTCAACCCTCAAACTCATAAAGCCTTACGCCCTTACATACCAATGAATAAAGAACGTAATGAAACGGAGATTGTGAGGACGAACAATAATATTGAAGGAAGAAATCGAACCTTAGATAGGCTAAGCTCTCTCCCAAACGACATTCTTATCGGAATTATCTCGCTCCTTCCTCTCCGATTAGCCATCGCTACCGAGACTTTATCTAGTCGATGGCGTGGTCTCTAGACTAACACAACCTCTATCGACATAGATAACTTCCATAAGTTTGATAGTGCATTGAATAAAATCATGAAACAAATTACATCACCTTTCATCGATACCTTAAGTATCGAATTTGTTAAATCCTTTAAGCTGGACTTTTCGGCGCCTTGGATGGATATTATAATCGGGATATTTGTAATCGGAACGTCCATAAACTTAAGGTAACATGGAGTAATGCTGAAGATTTCGGTAACTCTACATTACCAAGTGTTATTTTCCAAACGCGGTCGCTAGTGTCGCTCGAATTGGGTTCGAGAGGTGGCCCGTAAAGGCATGATTATAATGATTTTAAATTCCCTGAAAACTGTGAAGCTATCAATCTTCCAAATTTGAAGAACTTAACCATTCACATTGGTTCACAGTTAGAATGGATTGACAAACTAGTAAACATTAAAAAGCTCAGCAAAAATACACATTAGCTCAAAAACAACTTAAATCTGAGATAGTACATCTGATGTATGTTTCTTTTTGTGAATAAAAAAGGTAACAAACATTACCTAAAATTATGCAACTTCTTATATAATAAAGAGATTTTATATAATATGTTCATGATTATACAATAAAAGATTCTTCAATTAATATTTCACAAGAAATTTATTAAATATATAGAGAAAAAAAAAAGCTAAATACTTTATAAAATAAGAAATGAAAAAAAAAAAACAAAAAAAACACACACAGTGATTACCAAAAGTATTTCAAATTGGACAAAGTAATTATTGACTACATACAAAAATGAACTATAATAATTAAAAAATTATTTTTATAAGATAAATAAATAAATACATAATAATTAAGAAATGAAAATTTTCTTTAATTAAATATAGCAGTTAACTAGATTAAGGTGAGAAATTAACTAAACATGTAAAATTACTAACATAACCATCATCTAATTAATTCAAATTAAATCACAGTTGCCACGTGGCATATTCTAATTGGTTGTGTATGCAAAATACATACACATTGTGTATGTGTAGCATTTTTCCCTTGTTTAGCCAATATTAAGGAAACTTAGGAGATTTTCTTCATAATAAGGTGATTTGGATAATATTAGATTGAATTGTGTCAGAACCGATCATTAGAAGACAATTAGGAATATAGGGTTAAGACTTTCTCAACTTAATTTATTTCATCTTTTTTATTACTTACTTTTGTTGCACCCTTATTTGAATCTTGTTACATCTAGATCAGATAACCCCCACCCCACCACCACCACCTCGCTCTCATAATTTGTTATTTGTTTCTGTTCATAGTAGCTAAATTGTACTTAATGAGGTTATAAATTGTTAAGCTGATAGTTTTAGATAGCGACTTTATGACTCATCAATTGACTTAAGGGGATTTGTTCTTAAATATATAGAACCATGATTCAATGAAACTGTATAAATTCTTATGCTTTTTTAACTTTGGCTTGTCAACATATTTATAAACATAATTTACATCTTCATTCTATTAAAACAAGAACATTTAAAGCCACCACATTGATCCACCTCATCATGTTAATTTTTTTTTTCTTTTTTTTTTTTAGTCTTTATTCTTTTTTCTGTATTTTATTTATCAGTTTGCTTTTTTACACAAAAGGAATACAATAATTTGAACATGCAACTTTTTAATAATCCTAAATTATGAATTAAACATTTACATTAATGATAAATTACATTGATATGTCAAAAACCCTGAAAGAACATGACTTCCTTAAACATGTTAGGATGTTAGCAGAAGTATCCATTACTTACGATGATGTTGCGAAAATCTACATTATTTGTTCACCCCGCGACAGATTATAGTTTCGAAGTTTTTAGCTAAACATTATAATAAAATAGGGAAGTACTTTGTAAATAAGAGATCATATCAAAGTAGAAGAACTATTCTAGACGAGAAAACATTTGTTTTTTTATAGATTGTAATAAGTAATTTGACAATTCATTATTTTTAAAGTTTCTCACAAATGTGTTTCAATTGAGAATAAAAATTGAAATATAAATTAATTAATTAACTAATTAATAAAAAGATTAAGTAATGACATGAATAAAACTATATTTTAATAATTTTTAAACAAAAATAATGTAACTATTTTATATTTTTTTAATAGCATTGCTAAATAAGACTTACCTTAGCATAAACTAAGAGACAAATCTTAAATAGAAGAAGTAGTCTAGACGTTTCCCTATTTTTTCAAAAGAAATTATATTAAAATAGAAAAATACTTTGTAAAAAAGAGATCATATCAAAGTAGAAGAAGTAGTCTAGACGTTTCCCTATTTTTTTAGTGTGGGATACTCCGTATTTATTTTGAAAAATAAATATGTTTACAAGTTGAATTATGAAAATACCGAAAAATCCAGGAAACTAATTTAGTTTATTTATTTTTTGTAGGAAAAATTTAGTTTATTTATACTTACTATAAATCAATACACAATTTCAACCCTCAAACTCTTAAAGCCTTGCGCCCTCACATACCAATGAAGAAAGAACGTAAAGCAACGGAGATTGTGAGGACGGACAATAATATTCACTACAAGAATATAGTGTATTAGCGACGGAAATTTTGCGACGGAAATGTAATCCGTAGCAAAAACATACTTGCGACGGATTTTGCGACGGGAATTACTATTTGCGACGGATTTGCGACGGATATTCCGTCGCAATACATTTTCACATATGGCGCTTAACTTTTCACATGGCGGGAACGTTTGCGACGGAATTGCGACGGAATATCCGTCGCTTAATAAGATACTGCGACGGACTTGCGACGGATTTTCCGTCGCAGAGATGAATAATTGACTGTCAAATTGACCAAAGGTAGAAGACACGTGTTTTTTCTGCGACGGAATATCCGTCGCAATACCTTAATTTGCGACGGACTGGCGACGGAAAATCCGTCGCAAAGGTGAGTAGATGACTGACACGTGTTTTTTCCTGCGACGGATTTGCGACGGAAATTCCGTCGCAGGGTCTTTTAAATGATTAACCACGCGTCTCTTCCCCTTTACCGAAATCATTTTCATTAAACCTAAATCCCCTTGACGACGGCGATGATGACGACGACGACAACGACGACAACAACAACGACGACGGCCACCACAAAGACCACCACGACGATGTTGGAGCCAGTGTCCTCCACAGTTAGTGCAATAACATAAATAAATCTCTGTAGGTTCACAGGGTATACTTCGTATAATAATCAGTTGATTAACGTTTATCAATAACGGTTGGCTTGCTAGATAAGTTTGACGTTATTGTCATACTGATGGCGGTAATCAACTGGTCCCTAAAAGTCACACCTATTGGATGTGTTCGAGAGATATGATTATTTGAGAAAATAATTATATTGATGCCTTATAATATGACTAAAAGGTTAGTCAGTGTTTTTGACTAAACGGTTAGTCAATGTGATGATAAAAAATTATTTAATACAGATTAAATAATGTTGTTTAGCCGAATTAACAGTAATTCGCGATTAAATATAAAAGGTTATATTTAATTGTCATATATATTGCAAGCTAAATTAAATATAAACTGATATGTTGAATTAGTAAAATTGTAAATATACGGATATTTATAATTAATAATATACGGATATTAATTGCAATATATTAATAGCTAAATATGAACCGAAAATAAAGTATTATAATACTCTAAAATTTCGGCCATATGGAGGGTTTTTAGGAAAGAAAATACCTTTCCTAATTACACTAGGATACCTTGTGATAGGGGACTATATAAAGGAATTGGTTTCCCTATTTTAGGATTCTTGATCAACCCTAATCACAAGTTGAGCCTCCACCATCACATAATTCACAAAAAGAGAGAAAACGGTTTCTCAAGAGTTCTAGCAATCTCAAGGCATATCTTGTTCCATCTAGGGTGTTTTGATTAGGAGAATACCTATTTTGGTATTTGTTCTTAGGCCTTTATCGCAAGGACTAAAGGTTATTTCTTAATCCCTTCGTCTTATGCAATTTTGTTTATGACTATTAATCATATAAGTTAAATTTCATTATAATCCTGTCGATTTAAAGGGTTGTATACGGATACTAATCCCACAAGTGGTATCAGAGCCTTAGGGCTATGAAATTTTTTATATGATTTTCATAAAAATTTGAATTGTATAAATTTTAATAAAAAAAAAATTCGGTGCAATTTTTTTTGAGCCGTGTGATTTTTTTTATTGTTCCATTCGATTCTTGTATTATTATTTTAATAGGTTAAGATGATAATATGAGAATTTGTAGATGTTTTGGATTCAATACTGATTGAATTAAAACGTGAATGGATTTGGTTGATTGTTGATGAACATCAATTTCTGCTTCATATTTTCGGTATCAATGTTTAATAATGATTAGATATTGCTAGTTTGTACCGATCTAGTTAATATAAGCAAAATCGATTTTTCATCCGTTCAATTTTTTTTTGCCACTGTTTCGGCTGCTGTACATAATAAAAAAAAAAAAAAATTCGTCTTTTTCTCGGCCTGCAGTGCTGTTTTTCGTTTTTTTTTTGTGTTTTTTCCGGTTTTTCTAAAAAACCGTGACAGCTATTTAAAAAAAAAAAAAAAAAAAAAATCGTTTTTCCTGACGGTGAACAGTAACCGTACCGGGAATTTTTTTGTTTTTTTTTGTGTTTTTTTTTGTGAAGCGGTTCACATTGATACCATATTATTTTAAAGCGGTTTAAAATAATATCGTTGTAATTCATATTAATTATGAATTTTCATTGGATTTGAATGATATCTCGTGATTAATTACGGAATTATCACGTGATTAGAATGGTGGTTTGGATAATTAATCAATTTTGCATTGTTTGATTAATTTTTTAGTTGATGCTTTTATTATGTTGAATGACGCTTGAATGGTTTATTTTACGCAATTTTGTACAATCGGTTGTAATTTACTAGTGTGGCCTTAGTAGATTATGTTTTCGTAATGAAGGAAACATAGTCTTGGATGTATTATGAGATCTCGTATCTCCGCTTTGTAATTTTAATTTTCATTATTATTTTTAATTAGAATGTAAATAGGTTTACATCTGTAATTTTAAATGTATTTTGAGAAGATTCGAGACGGAGATCGGATAGCTCACTCCCGCTACAAAGACAATGGAACATCAAGACTCGGGTCCAAGGAGGATTCCAACTTGTATTTTGTTCATTTTGGTAGTTAGGCCACACTAGGTGCTTTATTTTGCGTTTTTCTTATTTTTCTCGTTGCTTTTTCACATGCTAGAATAAATTGCATCATATTCCGCCTAAACCAAACCACCTAAGATTGCATGAAAAATGATTCATATAGATTGAATGTTTATATCATGGACATACGGATGTCACTCGTCTTTAGGGCCATCACCTTAGTTTAAATCATTATCGAGTTGCTAGACATTCGTTCACTTAAATGAATTAAAGTTAAGATGATGGGACCTTCCCCTATAAATAAAATTGAGACTAGTCTTTATAGGAAAAGCTACTATGAACCCCTTCTTCGTCGGAAGTCATAATATGACCCCTTCTACGTTGGGTAAGTAGTGAGTGTTGACCTATTTTATCTCAACATTATAGTACGAGTAATATCTCGTGATTATGATGGACTATAGATAGAATTTACAGAAATTTATCGACCAGGAATTCTAAAAGTAGAATTAGCCAAGAGGTTGGCTTATCAATTTACAGAAATTGAGTCTTGGGATCATTTATATAATTCTTGAGGGAGGTCAATTGTATAAATGCACGAGTCATCTAATTAAACAGTTTTTCATTAGACTCAAATTTAAAACGATGAAACTTATCATATTTATTTTCTTTTTCCACAGTCAAATATATTCAGATATAAACTGCTAATAACAAATGGCTGGCCATACTGATGACCCAATGCCAAGTGCCACGCTCGGACGTGAGACCTGGCTTAAGATCTTCATGGACAATATGAATCAGTCTACACGACTGAAGAATAACGGGTCCAACTTCGCAGATTGGGAGGCGGCATTACGGAATGCTGCCATTGCTGACGGTAAGCTCAAGTACTTGACTGAGCCACTACCGGTCGACCCAGGCCCAAATGCGAGTACCGATGATCGATTTGCTTATAGAGATTTCGTAATGGAGGCGGGTGCGATAAAGAACGTACTCATCTTTTCAATGGAATCAAATTTGCAAAGGCGATTCATTGCCCATGGAATCAAATTTGCAAAGGCGATTCATTGCCCATCGATTCATTGCCCATCGTTAGCTATGAGCATACATGTCGCTTCTTTGAAGCAAAACTCCAGAAGGGGCAAGCTGTTAGCCCACACATTCTCAATATGATTGAGAATGTCGAGAAACTGGAGGCACTTGGTTGCAAAATAGATGAGAAGATTATTATTGATCGCATTCTTCATTCACTTCATGATGGGTATGCCCTTTTTAGGGCCAATTACTACATGAATGACATGAATAAGAGTCTTCATCAGCTACACTCACTTCTTGTTCAGACCGAGAGTGATCTGAAATTGAGTGGGAGCGTGAAACAAGACGTTCTCATGATTGCAAACAAGGGCAAGGGTAAGGGCAAGGCACAGGCTAACCTAACGGTAGGAAAGCCGAAGTTCAAAAAGCCGGGACAAATCAAGAGTGGGCCTGGTGAGTCTAGCGGTAGCTCACAAGGCAAGACAAAGAGTGATGAAGGTAGCGTGGAGTGCCACCATTGCCACAAGATTGGGCATTGGAGGAGGAACTGCCCCGTGTACCGTGAGGACATCAAAGCAGGCCGTGTTGCTCCTGTTGGTATGTCTTCTCCTTCTTTTATTCATATGATTGCGATTAACCATGCAAGTTTCGGAACTTAGGTATTAGATACTGGTTGTGGTTCTCATCTGTGTAATCATTTGCAGGGTCTAAGAAACATCAAAACTCTCGCAAAGGGTGATGTGGACCTACGAGTGGGGAATGGAGCTAAAGTTGCTGCCGTTTCAGTGGGGACATATGTGATCCAGCTCCCGAGTGGATTTGAGTTATTGCTGAATAACTGCTACTATGTACCCAGTTTATCTAAAAACATTATTTCTGTTTCCGTACTTGTTAGAGACGGTTTTTTTTTTGTAATAAGGGATAATAGCTGTATTTTCTCGTTAAACGAAATGATTTATGGCAAAGCAGTTTCCATAAACGGAATTTATGTTTTAGATCAAAGCACAGATGTTATGCATATGAATAGTAAGAAAGCAAAGGTTGGTGACAAAGATCAAACCTATTTATGGCATTGTCGTATGGGACACATAAATGAGAAACGCGTGAAGAAGCTCATTGATAATGGGACTATCTCTCCATTTGATTATGAATCATTTGGCACGTGTGAATCATGTCTCATAGGCAAAATGACTCGAATTTCCTTCAAAGGTGTTGGAATGCGCGCTGCTGACCTATTAGGACTCATACATACAGATGTGTGTGGACCTATGTCAATCAACGCTAGAGATGGCTATAGATATTTTATCACTTTCACGGACGATTTAAGTAGATATGGACATGTCTACTTAATGAAGCATAAAAGTGAGTCCTTTGAAAAGTTCAAGGAATTCCAGAATAAGGTTGAGAACCAGCTGGATAGAAAGATTAAAGCACTACGTTCGGATCGTGGTGGCGAATATCTTTCGAATGAGTTTGATCAACACCTTAAAGGCTGTGGTATAGTACTACAGTTAACTCCACCTGGAACGCCACAGTTGAATGGTGTGTCCGAACGGAGAAATCGAACATTACTAGATATGGTTCGATCCATGATGAGTCACACGGTTGTACCTGATTCATTATGGGGATACGCTCTTTTGTCAGCTACTTTAATACTGAACCGAAGTCCGTCTAAAGCTGTAGACAAGACTCCATATGAACTATGGAAGGGAACGGTCCCTAACTTGTCCTTTATTCGGGTTTGGGCTGCGAGGCTTATGTCAAGTGGAGACCTGACGATAAGCTCGGCCCACGATCGGTCAAGACATACTTTATTGGTTATCCAAAAGGGATGTTTGGTCATTACTTTTACTCGCCTACCGAACATCGAGTTTTTGTTGCGGCTAGTGCGACGTTCTTAGAGAAAGAGTTTCTCGAGAATAGGACGAGTAATAGAACCTTCGATCTGTCGGAGATTCAAGTACCAACAACCGAGCAACCAATGGAGGAAACTGTTCCTCCATCATCGGCTGCGGTTAATATTCCTTTGGAACCTAGAAGGTCGGGTAGAGACTCTATTCCTCCAGACAGATACATTGGTATGGTCGAAGGGAATGAGAGAGATGACGTTTTACTCCTAGAGAGAAACGAACCCGCTACCTATAAAGGTGCCATGACCTGTTCCGACTCAAAGCTATGGCTTGAAGCCATGCAATCCGAGATGGACTCTATGTACGAGAATAACGTATGGGATCTGGTTGACTTACCTGATAAGGCTCGGCCTCTTCAGTGCAAATGGCTTTTTAAGATAAAGCATTCTGTAGAAGGACAACCAGATACATACAAGGCACGACTAGTGGCAAAGGGTTTCACTCAAGTGCACGGTTTGCACTATGATGAGATTTTTGCACCCGTAGTCATGCTGCGTTCCATTCGGATAATCTTAGCGATTGCCGCCTTTCATGACTATGAAATTTGGCAAATGGATGTGAAAACCGCCTTCTTAAACGGTTATTTGGAGGAGGAGTTGTACATGGTACAACCCGAAGGTTTCATTGATCCTAAAAATCCTAAGAAAGTATGCAAGCTTAAGCGTTCCATCTATGGACTTAAGCAGGCATCTCGGAGTTGGAATCATCGTTTCGACCAAGTGATAAAAGAGAATGGCTTCACTCGATCGGTCGAGGAACCATGTCTATATATCAAGTCGAGTGGGAGCAAGATAGTCTTCCTGATATTGTATGTAGATGACATACTCTTGATTGGGAATGACATACCTCTCTTAACTTCGGTGAAAGTTTGGTTAAAGAACCATTTCCAGATGAAAGATCTGGGCGAGGCACAAAGAATTTTGGGGATCCGTATCTACCGAGATAGATCACGACGGATGTTATCCCTCAGTCAGGAGTCTTATATAGATAAGATTCTTGAGAGATTCAGCATGACCAACTCCAAGAAGGGGAACCTTCCTATGGTTTCTGGGATGCAGCTGAGCAAAGCTCAGGCACCTAAGACATCGGAAGAGGTCGAGCGCATGAGTCGGATTCCTTATGCATCAGCTATAGAATCGATCATGTATGCCATGATATGCACACGTCCAGACGTGGCATATGCATTGAGTATGACAAGTCGATACCAAGGCAACCCAGGTGAAACACACTGGATGGTTGTTAAGAATATCCTTAAGTACCTACGGAGGACTAAGGATTGGGTATTGACTTATGGAGGTGACACTGAGCTATGCGCAATCGGTTACGCAGATGCTAGCTTCCAAACGGATCGAGATGACTCGAAATCTCAGTCTGGATTCGTTTTTACTCTTAATGGCGCTGCGGTCAGCTGGAAAAGCTCCAAACAAAGTGTTATAGCAGATTCTACGACTGAATCCGAGTACTATGCTGCTTCAGAGGCTGCGAATGAAGCTATATGGATGCGTCAGTTCTTTCAAGGACTAACAGTAGTTCCTAGTTCGGATGACCCGATCACCATCTATTGTGATAATAGTGGTGCCATCTTCCAGGCTAAGGAGCCCAAGTCCAGCAACAAGTCTAGGCATGTACAACGGAAGGCTCACATGATCCGAGATTATGTGGAGCAAAGGGAGATAGTGATAGACAAGATTGCTACGGATGATAACGTAGCAGATCCTCTCACTAAACCATTGAGATATGATAAACATGAAGGGCACGTTATTTCCATGGGAATCAAACGTGTTCCTGAGTTGTATTAGTTGTTTTGTATGGATTAGACACCTGTATCTTTTTCATAAAAACTATCTATAAAATCATCGTTTTGTTTTATATTTTGTTTTTCATGTGGGTTGTACAGACAACATTGAACACCACAAAGTGAACTGAATTACTTTATATATGTTTTGGTCCGTAATCACCTACATGAGCTGATAACTCTGGTGATTATATTGTGACGTCGATTGATGGTGGGTTCAACGAGCCATAAGTCAAACAGTTGACTGATCGATCACATATGCGGGATATACTGATACCTCGCAGGACAGTTTTGTGACGACGTTATGGAATCCTAGATGTTACGGAACATTTGTGCCAGGTCGTGGCTAGGACATCCATAGTGTTCCTAGAGTCGATTCTTTTGACTATCGACTGTCTCTTGAGATTAAGGCAGTTTTTGGATGACTTTGGTTTCTTTCTCATGGTCGACCGTAACAGGAGGCTAAGTAGATTTTTACTGGGTCATTTCATACTACGTTTGTTTCTGCAAGTTTCGAGTTGAAGAAAATATCCAACCTTTATCAGGTTATATCATTTCTCAGGGCCACTCGAGGAGTTGTAACTGAAATGCATGGCCATGCTCGAATACAGATTCGTTTATCAGTTGAGTTACTCTCTAGTCGGGAAAACCACTCTTGATACAGATCACTTGTAAACTACGACCTTTGTAAATACGGACTTTGCAAATTGGTTTACATTGAGTGGGAGAAATTTATATAGGATATGAGAATCGGTTATCGCACATACACTTGTACGGACAAGTGGGAGATTGTTGGAGCCAGTGTCCTCCACAGTTAGTGCAATAACATAAATAAATCTCTGTAGGTTCACAGGGTATACTTCGTATAATAATCAGTTGATTAACGTTTATCAATAACGGTTGGCTTGCTAGATAAGTTTGACGTTATTGTCATACTGATGGCGGTAATCAACTGGTCCCTAAAAGTCACACCTATTGGATGTGTTCGAGAGATATGATTATTTGAGAAAATAATTATATTGATGCCTTATAATATGACTAAAAGGTTAGTCAGTGTTTTTGACTAAACGGTTAGTCAATGTGATGATAAAAAATTATTTAATACAGATTAAATAATGTTGTTTAGCCGAATTAACAGTAATTCGCGATTAAATATAAAAGGTTATATTTAATTGTCATATATATTGCAAGCTAAATTAAATATAAACTGATATGTTGAATTAGTAAAATTGTAAATATACGGATATTTATAATTAATAATATACGGATATTAATTGCAATATATTATTAGCTAAATATGAACCGAAAATAAAGTATTATAATACTCTAAAATTTCGGCCATATGGAGGGTTTTTAGGAAAGAAAATACCTTTCCTAATTACACTAGGATACCTTGTGATAGGGGACTATATAAAGAAATTGGTTTCCCTATTTTAGAGTTTCTTGATCAACCCTAATCACAAGTTGAGCCTCCACCATCACATAATTCACAAAAAGAGAGAAAACGGTTTCTCAAGAGTTCTAGCAATCTCAAGGCATATCTTGTTCCATCTAGGGTGTTTTGATTAGGAGAATACCTATTTTGGTATTTGTTCTTAGGCCTTTATCGCAAGGACTAAAGGTTGTTTCTTAATCCCTTCGTCTTATGCAATTTTGTTTATGACTATTAATCATATAAGTTAAATTTCATTATAATCCTGTCGATTTAAAGGGTTGTATACGGATACTAATCCCACAGACGACCCACTAAGTTCTTCCCTCCTCTCTCTCAGGTCTCTCTCTCTTTCTTCTCTTATTTATGTTTTCATTTGTTTTGTTCCCTCCGGCCACCCACCGGACCACCGGTCGGACCACCCCCCTCCTTTTCCCCTTCCCTTGGTCACCCTTTCCCCTTCCCCTTTCCCCTGCCCCTGGCCGGACCCCGCTGCCACCACCGGACCACCCCCTCCTTTTCCCCTTCCCTTTCCCTTTCCCTTTCCCCTTTCCCCTGCCCCTGGCCAGACCACCCTCTGCCACCCACCGGACCACCCCTCATTCTTTCCCCTCATTGATGAGTATTCAAGTTGTGAATATGTTAGTAAGTTACTACCTTTTCCCAAATTTTGATTGAAGACGGATCGACCCGTCTTAAGTTTAAGACGGATTAAATCTTCCTCATAAAGGGCAAATAAAGTGTAAGTGGGTTATCTCCTCACTTATCTCCTCACTTAAGTTTAAGACGGATTAAATCCCCCTGCCGCCGCCCCCACCCCACTGCCACCCTCCCTCCTTTGAATTGTTGTAATTATTAATATAGATAATTATTATTACTCCCTCCGTCCCGGTCATTTGTCGTGCTTTACTTTTGTCACAATTATTAAGGAAATGTTGTTCATATATGATAGACTTAGTACCCGTTCAAGAATTACGCATTAGGTGTAATTCTTGAATAGTCCCCGTTTTGGGACTGTCTTTGAATCTTTAATGCCATTTAGGTGGTAAATACTAATCATTTTTTTAATTGTTATTTGACGATTAAGTTTGGTTGACAGTTCCTTTAATGTTCTCTGAATACATATGGAGAGTGACAAGTCATTCAACATTGTGTATTTGGAGAACTGTAGGGAATTGCTGCCGAATTTTCGTCTCATAACAATTAATTAAATGATTAGTATTTACTAATGGTATGAAAGATTCAAAGATGGGTTTAGGTTGGAGAGATAAGGACCCCATGAACTCGAATATTACTTTTTTTTTGCAGGTGGAAGATGTTGTTGTTGTTGTTGTTGTTGTTGTTGTTGTTGTTGTTGTTGTTGTTGTTGTTGTTGTTGTTGTTGTTGTTGTTGTTGTTGTTGTTGTTGTTGTTGTTGTTGTTGTTGTTGGAGGTTGGAGGTTGGAGGTTGGAGGTTGGAGGTTGGAGGTTGGAGGTTGGAGGTTGTTTGTTGTTTGTTGTTTGTTGTTTGTTGTTTGTTGTTTGTGTAATATGATGTGTATTAGTAGTTATTGTTGTTATTGTTGCTATTAGTAAACTTTTAGTTCTTGTTGTTATTGTTTTGAATATTTATTTAAGTCGATAATAATAATTATAAACGTGTATGTAGATTTGAAATGAAAAGAGTACAACGGGCATGGATGTATGAAAGATTGGATTGTAATAAAAAATTAAGGCAGGAGTTTGTAATGGGCGTTAATGAATTCATTAATTATGTTAAGAATCAAGAAGATTACGGTAGATGTAAGGAAATTAGGTGCCCATGTGTAAAGTGTAGAAATCGCAAATTTTTAGCCGAACAAGAAGTACGAAAACACCTAGGGCTTTGGGGCTTTTGCGATGACTATTATGATTGGGTGTGCCATGGTGAAAATTTTCCCGTTGAGGAGAGGTCTGACAATCCTTATAGGGATATGGTGGAGGATGCGTTGCGCGACAACATTAATGAAATTATAATGGAAAATGTTGACGCCGAAGTGGTTGATGAATCTCCAAATCCTAATGTACTAGCCTTTTTCAAAATGTTGGAACATGCCAATAACCGGTGTATGAGGGGAGTCGTATCTCTCTGTTGCAGTCAGCTTCCCGGTTGGTAACTTTGAAATGTGAATACAATTTACCCCACAAATGTGTAGATGGTATCGCGTCATTTATAGGGGACATTATTCCTGAAAATCATGTTATGACGCGTAACTTCTATGAAACCAAAAATATTCTTAAAGCTCTTCAACTGCCTTATGAAAAGATAGATGTGGAGAATATTCCTGAGAATATTCTTAAAGCTCTTCAACTTCTATCAAACCAAAAATATTCTTAAACCAAAAATGTTGGAGAATGAACGAGTGAATGACAGGAACGCGCCACCGCCACCGGTGGAGACTACTACTCGCAGAGTCCGCCTCGATCCGGATGAGGAAACAGGTGTATGGTAAGGCTAGTTCACTTTTACTTTAATTGTTTAATCATAATTATGATTATTCAAAAATCATAATATTTATATATAATGTATGTATTTAACTATGATTATTAATTTCAGGTTCAGTGACGCAGATGTGGTTAAACTGATCTCGGAGACCATAATCTGCGGGTACAAGGAGCATGCGCCATGTTGGAAAGAGGCGTCAAATAATTTGCGGTCGTCTTGGTGGAACTGGTTTGAGGTATAATTATTTAAAATATTATAATTATATCTATTTAAATTTGTTTTTCTCAATTTATCTTTGTTATTGATTTTTTATTTTTTTATTTATTCACTTAATATTTTCCTAACTTTATGCTTTTAATCATGACAGCAAAAGGTTTCTTTCGATCCTCGCCATACAGATATGGTAAGGAAATCTTGGGAAGACGCCATGAAGACCCGTTTACGTCATATGATCTACCGAGCCTCGCAGAAAGACGAGGAGCACAGGCCGAGTTGGATTCCTTTGGACTTGTTTAGAAAGCTTAAGAATAGGCCTGTCGAAGATCCTGGTTTCGTTGTGAGATCTCAATCAGGCGCGGCTAATCGTAGATCGGGATGTGAAGAGAAGGGAAAGGCGTTGCCTACTCACATTATGGGTAGAAAAAACACCTTGAGAATCATGGACGAAATGGTAAATCTAAATCTTCTTTCATTTTTTATTTATTTATCTAATTATAATTTAATACTTATATATATGTTATACTAACAAGTATTTAAATTGTAGGTCGATAAATCTTCAACTGGTATCCCAAATGCGGTGCAAGTCTTAGAGAAGACAAAGAAGCACCCGTTCCGTGGATGGTTATCAAAAAAACCAGCTCAACTCTATGTAAGTTATGCATTTTTTTGTTAAGTGATTTATGTTTAATTTGTCATTTATATATTTAATTAAATTAACTACTTAATTTAAATGACAATTACTAATTCTGAACTTGTTTGTGATGCAGAATAAGATCATATCAAAGAAGTCTGAGCTTCAAACTCAAGGAGTCGAAAACATCGACGATAATGAGATCTATTATGAGGAGACTGGATTTGACGAGAAAGGAAGATGCTACGGATTGGGACCAGCGGCGAAGCATTTGTTTGACCATCATAGGCACCCTGTTGCTACCTCAAACCCGACTCAGGGCACCCCAAGTTTCGCTACTAAGCTGTCAAAGGAGAATGCTGCACTTAGACAAGAGCGCGACGAGCAGGCTCAAAGGATTGCAGCTATAGAAGAGTACTTGAGTCAGGTTGCAAGAAATTCTACTCAAAACTGCAGAACTGGAGGTCCTAACCAGGGTCGAGACGACTTTGATGATGATAGGGGCGATAATGCTAGGTCCAACCCATTCACCCCTTTCCCTCCTTTCCCTCCAATCACTCCACTGACTTGAGTGATTAGTTAACTATTTGGTACTTTGAACCTTTTATTTGTAAGACTTTAATTACTTTTATGATATAAAATCAAAACTTTGTTCGGTTTTGTGTTACATTAGTAACTTTGTTGGACGCGTGACTGCTGGAAAACTTCTGTAATTTGCAGGTTTTTTGTCGTTTTAACGCGTATAAGGGGATGCAGGAAACAGGCAGATCCTGGAAAATACAGGCATTATTGCGACGGAAATTCCGTCGCAAACATTGACTGACTTACAGCCAAGTCAAACACAAAGTCAATCTTTGCGACGGAAGGTCAAAATGTTGCGACGGAATTTCCGTCGCAAAAGTTGACTTTATGTTTGACTTGGCTGAACAGGTGGCAGTCAAGTCAAACATTCAGTCAACGGTTGCGACGAAAAGTCAACACTTTGCAACGGAAATTCCGTCGCAAATGTTGACTTTATGTTTGACCCCAATTCAAGTCAGTCAATTTTTGCGACGGAGACTCCGTCGCAAATGCTTGACTTTCCGTCGCAAAACTGTGCGACGGAATAATCCGTCGCAATTACTACTGTTTGCGACGAAAATAAGCGACGGACACTATCCGTCGCAAATCCGTCGCAAATCAGTCTTTAGCGACGGAAATTCCCTATCTAGCGACGGAATAATCCGTCGCAACCCGAATTTTATTTTGTAGTGATTGAAGGAAGAAATCGAATCTTAAATAGGCTAAGCTCTCTCCCAAACGACATTCTTATCGGAATTATCTCGCTCATTCCTCTCCGATTAGCCATCACTACCGAGACTTTATCCAGTCGATGGCGTGGTCTCTGGACTAACACAACCTTTATCGACATAGATAACATCCATAAGTTTGATAGTGCATTGAATAAAACCATGAAACAAATTACATCACCTTTCATCGATACCTTAAGTATCGAATTTGTTAAATCCTTTAAGCTGGACTTTTCGGCGCCTTGGATGGATATTATAATTCGGGATATTTGTAATCGGAACGTCCATAAACTTAAGGTAACATAGAGTAATGCTGAAGATTTGGGTAACTCTACATTACCTAGTGTTATTTTCCAAACGTGGTCGCTAGTGTCGCTCGAATTGGGTTCAAGAGGTGGCCCGTATAGTCATGATTATAATGATTTGAAATTCCCTGAAAAATATGAAGCTATCAATCTTCCAAATTTGAAGAACTTAACCATTCACATTGGTTCACAGTAAGAATGGATTGACAAACTAGTAAACATTAAAAAGCTCAGAAAAAATACACATTAGCTCAAAAACAACTTAAATCTGACGTAGTACATCTGATGTATGTTTCTTTTTGTGAATAAAAAAGGTAACAAACATTGCCTAAAATTATGCAACTTCTTATATAATAAAGAGATTTTATATAATATGTTCATTATTATACAATAAAAGATTCTTCAATTAATATTTCATTAATATTTCACAAGAAATTTATGAAATATATAGAGAAAAAAATAAGATAAATACTTTATAAAACAAGTAATGAAAAAAAAAACAAAAAAATACACACAGTTATTACCAAAACTATTTCAAATTGGACAAAGTAATTATTGACTACGCTAAAAAATGAACTATAATAATTAAAAAATTATATTTATAAGATAAATAAACAAATATATAATAGTTAAGAAATGAAAATTTTCTTTAATTAAATATAGCAGTTAACTAGATTAAGGTGAGAAATTAACTAAACATGTAAAATTACTAACATAACCATCATCTAATTAATTCAAATTAAATCACAGTTGCCACGTGGCATATTCTAATTGGTTGTGTATGCAAAATACAAGCCTTTTTCCCTTATTTAGCCCATATTAAGGAAACTTAAGAGATTTTCTTCATAATAGGGTGATTTAGATAATAATAGATTGAATTGTGTCTGAACCGATCATTAGAAGACAATTAGGAAAATAGGGTTAAGACTTTCTCAACTTAATTTATTTTATCTTTTTAATTACTTACTTTTGTTGCACCCTTATTTGAATCTTTTTACATTTAGATCAGATAACCCCCACCCCACCCCACCACCACCACCACCACTTCACCCTCATAATTTGATATTTGTTTATGTCCATATTAGCTAAATTGTACTTAATGAGGTTATAAATTGTTAAGCTGATAGTTTTAGATAGCGACTTTATGACTCATCAATTGACTTAAGGGGATTTATTCTTAAATATATAGAACCAAGATTCAATGAAACCGTATAAATTCTTATGCTTTTTTAACTCTGGCATGTCAACATATTTAAAAACATAATTTACATCTTCATTCTATTAAAACAAGAACATTTAAAGCCACCACATCGATCCACCTCATCATGTTAATTTTTTTTTTCTTTTTTTTTTAGTCTTATTTCTTTTTTCCGTATTTTATTTATCAGTTTGCTTTTTTACACAAAAGGAATACAATAATTTGAAAATGCAACTTTTTAATAATCCTAAATTATAAATTAAACCTTTACATTAATAATAAATTACATTGATATGTCAAAAACCCTGAAAGAACATGACTTCCTTAAGCATGTTAGGATGTTAGCAGAAGTATCCATTACTTACGATGATGTTGCAAAAATCTACATTATTTGCTCACCCCGCGACAGATGATAGTTTCGAAGTTTTTAGCTAAACATTATAATAAAATAGGGAAGTACTTTGTAAATAAGAGATCATATCAAAGTAGAAGAAGTATTCTAGACTGGAAAACCTTTGTTTTTTTATATATTGTAATATGTAATTTGACAATTCATTATTTTTAAAGTTTCTCATAAATGTGTTTCAATTGAGAATAAAAATTGAAATAAAAATAAATTAATTAATTAATAAAAAGATTAAGTAATGACATGAATAAAACTATATTTTAATAATTTTTAAAAAAAAAAATTTAATGTAACTATTTTTTTTTTTTAATCGCATATCTAAATAAGACTTACTTTAGCATAAACTAAGAGACAAATCTTAAATAGAAAAAAGAAATTATATTAAAATAGGAAAATACTTTGTAAAAAGAGATCATATCAAAGTAGAAGAAGTAGTCTAGACGTTTCCCTATTTTTTTAGTGTGGGATACTCCGTATTTATTTTGAAAAATAAATATGTTTAAAAGTTGAAATATGGAAATACCGAAAAATCCGGGTAACTAATTTAGTTTATTTATTTTTTGTAGGAAATATTTAGTTTATTTATACTTACTATAAATCAATACACAATTTCAACCCTCAAACTCTTAAAGCCTTACGCCCTCACATACCAATGAAGAAAGAACGTAAAGCAACGGAGATTGTGAGGACGAACAATAATATTGAAGGAAGAAATCGAACCTTAGATAGGCTAAGCTCTCTCCCAAACGACATTCTTATCGGAATTATCTCGCTCCTTCCTCTCCGATTATCCATCGCTACCGAGACTTTATCCAGTCGATGGCATGGTCTCTGGACTAACACAACCTCTATCAACATAGATAACTTCCATAAGTTTGATAGTGCATTGAATAAAACCATGAAACAAATTACATCACCTTTCATCGATACCTTAAGTATCGAATTTGTTAAATCCTTTAAGCTGGACTTTTCGGCGCCTTGGATGGATATTATAATTCGGGATATTTGTAATCGGAACGTTTATAAACTTAAGGTAACATGGAGTAATGCTGAAGATTTGGGTAACTCTACATTACCAAGTGTTATTTTCCAAACGCGGTCGCTAGTGTCGCTCGAATTGGGTTCGAGAGGTGGCCTGTATAGTCATGATTATAATGATTTGAAATTCCCCGAAAAATGTGAAGCTATCAATCTTCCAAATTTGAAGAACTTAACCATTCACATTGGTTCACAGTAAGAATGGATTGACAAACTAGTAAACATTAAAAAGCTCAGAAAAAATACACATTAGTTCAAAAACAACTTAAATCTGAGGTAGTACATGTGATGTATGTTTCTTTTTGTGAATAAAAAATGTAACAAACATTACCTAAAATTATGCAATTTCTTATATAATAAAGAGATTTTATATAATATGTTCATTATTATACAATAAAAGATTCTTCAATTAATATTTCACAAGAAATTTATGAATTATATAGAGAAAAAAAAAGATAAATACTTTCTAAAATAAGTAATGAAAAAAAATAAAAAAAACACACACAGTGATTACCAAAAATATTTCAAATTGGACAAAGTAATTATTGACTACATACAAAAATGAATTATAATAATTAAAAAATTATTTTTATAAGATAAATAAATAAATATATAATAGTTAAGAAATGAAAATTTTCGTTAATTAAATATAGCAGTTAACTAGATTAAGGTGAGAATTTAACTAAACATGTAAAATTACTAACATAACCATCATCTAATTAATTCAAATTAAATCACAGTTGCCACGTGGCATATTCTAATTGGTTGTGTATGCAAAATATATACACATTGTGTATGTGTAGCATTTTCCCTTGTTTAGCCAATATTAAGGAAACTTAGGAGATTTTCTTCATAATAGGGTGATTTGGATAATAATAAATTGAATTGTGTTAGAACCGATCATTAGAAGACAATTGGGAATATAGGGTTAAGACTTTCTCAACTTGATTTATTTCATCTTTTTAATTACTTACTTTTGTTGCACCCTTATTTGAATCTTGTTACATTTAGATCAGATCACCCCCCACCCCACGACCACCACCACCACCAACACCAACACCTCACCCTCTTAATTTGATATTTGTTTATGTCCATAGTAGCTAAATTGTACTTGATGAGGTTATGAATTGTTAATCTGATAGTTTAAATATTGACTTTATGACTCATCAATTAACTTATGGGGATTTATTCTTAAATATATAGAACCAAGGTTCAATGAAACCATATAAATTCTTATGCTTTTTTAACTCTGGCATGTCAAAATATTTATAAACATAATTTACATATTTAATAAAGAAAAATTATTGAGTCAAGTTGTGTCGCAGTGAGCAATAAAATGGTTGCCAAAAGCACATAAAACGGCGTAAGGAAAATGACATCCAAATAACTTAATCGTGAATCTTCTTTAAGACGGGGGTATGAGCTTAACATTAAAACGAGTCAAATATCATTTCACATGACCATATAAGATAAATCATTTGGTTTTTCCTGTATATTTCGCTTTTGTTTATTTAGTTTAAATAAAGTATTCGAAAATTGTATTCATACCCGAGACTTAAAAACGCAGGTATAAGTGTACAATAGTGGTTATAATTAGTATTTTCTCTCATCCAAACCAAATGTAACATGAATGAAGCACATATTTAAATATAACGTTGAAAATCTTTTGTGTCAAAGTAGAGAGATCGACTTGCACTTGAGCTGGGTGGATCATACAAAAACAATTTTGTAAACAGAGTTGTTCATGGAGGATTGGACGGGGACCCCTCAATTAGGCTCGTCCAGTCTGGGCCGCTAACAAAGCGGGCTTGAACAAATCCAAGATTTATAAAGGCTCGGCCCAGGAACCCGCCCAAAACACACGAGTTCGTGGGCCAAAAGAAATCATACTAAATTGGTCCACATCTGCCCCAAGTCCGCATTTGACCACTCTAGGCGTAAATAAGAAGGGTAAATGAAGAATTTTCGTTAAATTTTTAAACAAAAAAAAGTGGGTAGCTTTAATTTGATGAACTAAATAAGCACAAAATCTGCTATACAAAATTATATTATTAGGTGAAGATCTCTCAGAAAGAGCAAGTAGTAGGTTAAGTGAGAGGGCAAGTGAAAGAGAAAATGTGTCTCCCACTTGGCCTTCCACTTGCTCTCTGTGAGAGATTTCAGCTAAAAATGTTTTATGTCCGTCTTTAATAAAATCGGTCGATTAATAGGTAAGTGCTACCTTTTTGGGGGAAAGTATGAAGTATCATAGCAATACATATGCCCAACCCTATCAGATAAATGAAGAGCATTTAGGCATTATAATTAGACTGACCTAACTAATCATGTAATTATAAAAAAGGGAATTCTATGGTGTACCCCTAAGTTTTTTCGTTTTCTATGGTGTACCCTTACACTTTTTAAATTCTACGGTGGACCCCTTAACTCTATTCATTAGTCTATACAATAACCTTATTCATTGTCTTTGCTAAGTTAGTTTCTTAGTTGGTCTATTAAACCGTCTCTTCATCGTTCCAATTACTCGACAACCTACTCAATTACTTGTTAGTTCACCGAATTAACCATTAACCCACCAAATACTATACGAATCTAACTAACAATTCATTAAATTCCCGTTATCATTTCATGTTTCATAACGAAGGTTTTTTTTATAGTAGCTTGTGCTAATTAAAAGTTATTTGTGATGCATCTTATTGATGATGGTGATAGGACGTTAATAAGTCAGAACAAAGTCAAACTATAGTCAGTTAATAAGCAATAAATTTATTGCAAAGTTTAAGGAGGTCATGGTGAAGAAATAAGTAAGAAGTTTAGAGGTACACCGTAGATAATAGAAAAGAATGGGGTACAACATAGAAAATCGAAAAACTCAGGGATACACCGTAGAATATCCCTAAAAAATGTTGAAAATTTTGGTTTGAAGAGAAAAATGAAAGTCGTAAATTGACTAAGGGATTTTTTAAATGGTACCTTCGTATTTTTTCAATTTCTAGGTGGTATTCCTTGGTTCTTGAAAAAGTTATTGTTACCCCTATATTTTATAAATTGTTCATAAATACCCAAAGTAATAACATTTAAGTTTACCAAGGGTGAAATTTAATAAAGAAAATATATTTAAGAGTGAGTAAATGGAATTTGTAATAATAGTTTGACAAATTATCACCAATAAGTCAATAAAAAAATGCATAAACTAAACATTTAAAATTACGGATTGGAGCATTTTGGGTATTTTAAGAAGTTTTCAATAAGTTTAGGGACACCAATGATGTTTTTATAAATAGAGGGATCCCCCGCAGAATTTCGAAAAACACTAGGATACCGCGTAGAAAAACTCATTAACTAAATTATGTAAAATAGAGGAGGTTGAAGACTTGAACTGGCTAATGAATCATTCCTCTATTTTGTAGGGTGCTGCTAAAAATCGTCAAAACATTACTAAGTATCGTCGATAAATTACTAATCAACGGTTGACTTTGCCCTTATTCTAAAAAATTACCACTTACCCATTTTTTTGAAAAAAAAAAAAGACGGTTTCACTAAAAAATTATTAAAAAAACATAAAGGCGGTTTTTCGTTTGCAACGGCTATTACGATCATGGATAACAACGATTACGAAAATAATCAAGCTAGTAACGGAATGAATTTAATTACTCGTAATATTTTTTTTTTAAAAAAATAGCAGACAAGGAGCTGGCTCGTTCGACCGTAGGGCTAGACGAGCTTGCCCCTCTTCTGGCCCTAGGGCTGGACTAGATGAAAGCTCGTCCACCCCTAGGGTCAGACGAGGAGCCAACTCGTCCAGCCCTAGGGTCAGACTAGCCAGCTCCTTGTCTAGCCCTAGGGGTGGACGAGCTGTCATCTAGTCCAGCCCTAGGGTCAGAAGAAGGGCAAGCTCGTCTAGCCTTAAGGTTAGACGAGCAAGCTCTTCATCCGTATTTTTTTTTTAAAAAAAAATATTACTAGTAATTAAATTCATTTCCGTTACTAGCTTCATTATTTTTGTAATCGTTGTTATCTGTCAACGTAATAACCGTTGCAAACAAAAAATTGTCTCAAGAAACCGTCTTTGTGTTTTTTAAATAATTTTTTAGTGAAACCGTCTTTATTTTTTGAAAAAAGTGGGTAAGTGGTAGTCAACTCGTATGGCACTATTGTTACTTTTTTTTAAAAAAAATTACGATATTAATTTACATTTTCCTAATTTACATCACTAGTCGACAAAATGTTCAAGAAGAGAAGGTTTTAATTGGGCGTTTCAAACCGCCCTTGCACTTGATTTCGGTTTGAAAAGAGGAAGCAACAAAAGACGGGGTCCGAACACGTCTCTTCGTGTTGATTACTTTTATTGTCGAAGGGTCTGAATAAAACCCGCTAATCATTTTTCGGTTTGAAAAGAGGAAGCAACTAAAAGCGGTTTTAAAAATTTTTATGAGACGGAATTTATATAAGTGATATAGGTTTCTGTTATGAAATATATTATTATGGATGTCCATAATGTAGGAATATTCTAGACTCAACTCTTTACATTCCTATTGTATAACTCCTACATATTTATGTATATATACTCTTGTATGTTAATGAGAAAAACACACCTCTTTACCATATATTTCCTACATATTATAACACGTTATCAGCACGAGTTTTTAACTAATTTCACGAGCTAATTGATGCACCAAAGTTTGGGTTGATATTATGCTAAGGATTGGAAAAATGGTTCTTATAATTCCCGATTCTTAATCTTGGAAATTCTACCATATTTATTCGTAAGTCATTCTAATTATTTTTTGCGTTCCTTTTCTTATTACGTATTAATTTCCCTTTTTTTTCAGTTATTTTACAAAGTAATTTTATAGAATGTTGGGATGTTGTTTGCACTTAACTTTAACACAATATTTTCATTTTAGTTATTATTTGATTAAAATATGATACTTAATTGCTCATCACATGTTTTATGGTTATTAATTTTAAGAGCATCATTGTTGAAAAATCTCGTTTAATTTTGTGCATTATTTTATCATATTCATCTGACAATTATAATTAACATTTTAATGAATAAATATTGATAAATATTGGCACATTTTGTTTTATAAGATTAATGAATTCACTTGATATTTTGACAAATTTGGTAACCATTTTTTTTCATGAGATTATTTAGTTGTCATGAAATATTATTTATCATGGTGTGTACACATTATATTTAGTTGTCGATAGTAATTAAAATAATGTTCTTTGATAATTGTTTGTATTATGCAACATATATCTATGAAATGTTGTTCCTAAATTAAATTAAATATTGATACTATTCTTAACCTGCAATGTTTATGATTATAAGAAATTAGAGTCATTTGTATACAAATTATTATAATAGTGATATAAAAACTATTTGAGTTTGTATTTACAATAATTCACATGTAATTCTCCTCATAGATTTATTTGAAATGTTTGAATTTTGAGTACGGTATTAGCTTCGTATATAGTCTATATGATATGTTTTAAATTTTACACGAAATTAGAGCATCGTTGAGTTACATACTATAAAACTATTAGTCATAAATATTTCACATGGTTGATGTTATTTTTCCTATAAGGATATATGAATTAGTGGATATATTATACACACATAATTGAGAACTCCCCGAAGGAGCATATTATGATGAATAACCCAATTACTACATGTAACAACTAAACCATTATGAATGATATTTGTATTACTTATTTCGTATAATTTAAATTTGACAACTCTTAATGAACGATATTGATATTTACTTCTAATTAAATTTTGGAACTCTTAGTAGTTAAAGTGATTTTTTTTTATGAGGTATTAACTGTTCAGAAAAATACTGAGGATTTAAATATGGTAGTAAATTTTTGGCAAGGCTATGTGGTTTCTTTCGTTTGATTGCCTTGGGAGTATTATTTATATTTATTTACTAATAATAATGGTTAATTTGTGGAAGAATAATCTAACAACTAGTGCGTATGATATGCTAATGGATCATTGTTTTCTTTATGCGGATGGGTAAACTTTTATTTGTAAATAGTGGGTTTGATTTTCCATACTTTCACTTAACAAATACGTATCACAATGATTGTAATGTTGTTTGCATGAATTTACACTCTGAATTATGAACTACGATGATTATTTTGATGAATACACGTGGTCCAATGATTTCTATACAATTCTCGTATGTTTCATAGACATATAATTAATTTTACGAACATGTTGGTTAATTTTGTATGTTTATAATATGAGTATCATATTTATCAGTATGCTTAGTTAATTTTATGGGCATTAACTATTTTATTAACTGTAATAAAAATCGGACGTGAAATAATTGAGATTATTAAGAATTGTCTACAATTTTGTTTCTTTTGATATTCCTATGTCATATAGAAACGAAGAGTTATTGTTTTATATGATATTGGACTTGAAGTTCTATATATTTGGTCAACCGTTTTTGAAAAGGGGCGCATCATATAATTTTTGGCTATGTAGTTTCAAAATATGTATTTTGTGAAAATGGACATATATGTCTACATAATGACTTTGGCCAAAAGTTCATAGTTTTAAAGGTATATAATAATTTAACAACATCTCATCAATACAATATATTGTATAAGTGTAAGTGACTAAAAGTTCACATGTAATTGTTAGTGGCCAGAAGATCTATGTGTTTATTAATTGCAATTGCGTTTAAGGCGATATTTGTTAAGGGAAAAATTATTTTTGTATTGATTTTTTTTTTTTGCTTACCTAAAGTTAAACAAAAATCGATAAAATTTTATTAAAATATGAATAATCTCTTTTAGCTAGCTAAGTCCATTCCTTAAAGTGAGTATGACATCTCATAGAGACTCTACCTTTAGTAGAGATCGATGACAAAGCATAAGAATGAACCTAATATTGTGGCCTTAATTGAGACAAGTTCGGTCATTGAAAGAAATTAAAATATCTGATGAAAAGTCACGTGAGACTCATATATGCTAAAAGTTTGATATGAGTAAGGAAAAATTGATGTACGAGCTGATTAGTAGTCATACTATGGCCTGAAGTTCATAATATTTACAAAGACTGACACTATGATAAGAACATCATAGTTCATATTGTTTATAGACTTCGAATTTGTGACGTGTGGTTTACATTGTTTATAAATTCTCACATTTCTTTTAGTGAGTATTATTTGAGTATCAATATTAATGATCACTAGAATTTGTTGAATACACCGTACCATCTCCCCTGAAGGGACGAGTGAAATATTACTTCAGTTGAACTTAGATTATTCAAAGAATAAGTTATGGTTTGTATTCCTAGAAGGAATTTTGATGTATGATTTTTGTTCATACTTCTAGAAAGAGCAATGTATTCGGAAGGAATAGTGCGACATATGTTTAGTCTTGCCAATATAAATTAGACACAAATTAGTGTCTTATGTCACATCTATTGTTTATCTGGCCAGATATAAAAGAATTATTTTGAACTCATATCCGAAATGTAGCTAACTAGAAGTTTAGCATTGAAAATATAGTCAACTAGAAATTTGGCACGTGATATGACATTGCTAACCAGAAGTTTAGCATGTTTAATTGTCAACTAGAAAGTGGCGTGTGATAAATTATACTATCTAGACACGACCAAGTGCTTATGTAGGTTGCCGTGAGTTTTAGGCAAACGAAGAAAGTTGACATGAAATGGTTAAGATGTGACAGTTTAGGCCATCCGGGTTCTTATTAATTACACACCCGTTTTGATAAACCTGAAGTTTATCCTAAAGAAAAAATAAGTGCTGAAATTCTCTCGTGTAGAAAAATCATTAAAGGCAAGACACTACATTAAGATTGAGTATATATGATACTGGAGATCTAAACAATACTTGATATTGAATAAAGAACGTAACTGTTCATGTATGGATTGACACTATACTGTGTGACTTGTAGCCACATATTGATTTTGGAGTAGTTGTTGTGATTAAAAATCACATTTTGATATTAATGTAATAACTGATCTCTTAAATTGGGCATTGTGATTCAGCACATCAAAACCCAACTGCATTATATGTTACTCCCCGAAATATTTTGTTATTGTACAAAATTGCCCATATAAATTTTCATTGATGATATGAGAAATTGATGTCTAAGGTGGATATGATAAATTTTGGACTATACATTTGGTTATAGTTTTTACTACCTTAGGGGGAGAAAAGTGAATTAAAATAAAGCTGGTGAAAACAAAAATAATATGATCCCCCACTGAACCTGAAGTTCCGTAGAATGTTATACAATAAAATTCATTGAGAGATATTTGAATTTGATATAACAAATATTTTACCAGATTAATAGAAGTAGACTTAAAGTGCGATATAAAAAAAAGTCAAGATTAATTGACGGTTCCACTATGAAAATGAAATAGCAAGATGGAGCAGTTGGTATGAAATGATTGCTATATTTGAAGTGTCCTTGAAATGACAATAAGTGGATTGTACCTCTGAGGTACTACCACATAAAATATAGTTTTTGAGCTTTATAATAAAGTTTTTGAGTATAGTATAGTTTTACTATAAAGTTTTTTGAGTTTATTAATTTAAAAATTAAGCTCAAAAAATTTACAATAACACTCAAAAAACATCATATATAAGATATAAAATTTAATTTATTAATAAAAAGCTCGAAAAAAATGCACAAAAACTCAAAATCATAATACTCTGAGGTAGTACCTCCGATGTATAATCCTTTTTCTCTTGAAATGACACAGATATCTGAGTGATAAATAGATGGCCTATATAAACATAATGGTACCACATATATATTTGAATTCAGATATCATTGAATAGTACTGTTATCATCAAGAGATGATGTAATTATATCGATATATTTAGGGAACATATATACATTTACGCGCGATATTTTATGGACTAAAAAATGGGGATATTATATGAATTACAATTTTGATTGTCGACATAATCTTTATTTGATTATAAATGAGCTCATGGACCTGAAGTCCATTTTTTGACCTGAAGTCAATTTAATTTTATGAATATTAGAAAAGAAACTTTAGAGTTTGCAATATCGAGTCATCATTACGTGCATATAGACGTAAGTAATAGACGTAAGTTCATCATTGCATCTTAGTTTTAATATATACATTATTATTATAACATTATTGTTAGAATACGTTGTTTGGAATTAGTTACATATCATATGCATGCTCATGATTAATTATATTGTTATATTACGAAAAATGTTTAAAAGGAGAAATGTACTTTACTCTTATGAGGATAACTTCTTGTAGGAGCCTCTTATGAATTATCATGAATTGTTAATAGTTTGATCAATTGAGTTCTTGAGAACTAATGATGATATATATAAACCTCTATGATACGATTGAAAGATATCGTGATTATTATCTCCAAAGTGGACGATTCAAACTCCTGTAGAGTTTACTTGAATTATCATCATCTCAACCCGAAGTTCGAGTATATGAGATTTATAAATAAATGAATTTCTTGCCGAATTTTTGAAAACATTATATTTTCTAGAAGTACCGTAATAGATGGAGAATAATGTAATGAAAGTCTACAATGAGGATGTCAATTCATTTAATAAGATGATTTGACAAGAAAGATCAATTATTTATTCTTAATAATCGGATTGATTCTACCGAAAAGAATGAAATTATTCTCTATCAGTATTATGGAAACATTTATTTGAAATGAAGATCCAATGGTCATTATGAAGGCCTACATCGAGATTGTGAGTTTTAAATAAATATGAAGATTGAAATTATCAAGGAGTTGAAGATATCAAGTTTATCAACAGCGATGGATTATATCCAACGATCGAGAAGTTACATCAAAGATCGAGAAGTTATATCAAAGCAGGAATTATTTCAAGATATATTGAGCTATGTAATGATCAGGGGGTAGCACGTGTTGTACTCTTTTTCCTTATCCATGATTTTGTCCCGCTGGGTTTTCCATGGAAAGGTTTTAACGGGGCAGCTTATTATGCGTGTTTGAAGACTAATGTACTCTTTTCCTTTCTAGTGTTTTCCCATAGAGTTTTTCTAGTAAGGTTTTTAACGAAGCATGTCTTCAGAAATGAACATCCAAGGGGGAGTGTTATGAAATATATTATTATGGATGTCCATAATGTAGGAATATTCTAGACTCAACTCTTTACATTCCTATTGTATAACTCCTACATATTTATGTATATATACTCTTGTATGTTAATGGGAAAAACACACCTCTTTACCATATCTTTCCTACATATTATAACAGTTTCTATGATATAGGTTAGTTTTTATATGAGAGGAAGAGGGAGGGTAAAAGGGGAAAGTCATTGTAAATTTCGACGATAATTAGTAAAACATCGACGACGTATAGCGGTTGGGATATTTTACCTCTAAGGCAAAATCCTCATCATTCATAAGAAATGGAGTCGGTTCAACTTGAAAAAAAACTATTGCGTAAACAGACCAAAACAACTATCATAAATTCTCATTCAAGATGAGGCATATTTGTTTTCAATAAAGAAGGGTTGGATCCCCTCTCATAAGGAGGTAAGTGGGAAAGTGAGAGACAATCCGGCCCGTGTTCATGAAAACGGATATACCCTGTCTTCAGCGAGAGAGCAACTGGCCTACTAAAGAAAGTCGAGCTGTTACTCTTCCAACACTAAACAGTATACAGGTGTGCGGTGTGTAGCTTTACCGGGTGGCCGTAGTAAATCTCACAGTCGAACTGCAAAATCCAAGCGATTTAATACACCGTCTTTGATTAGAGCTAGCTATATAGGACGACTGAACAAGGAACAATCCAAACTTAAATTTGCGATGGCAGACTAAGCTTAAAACTTAAAAGAAGTTTGCGATGGCAGGAATCATTCTACACACAGAATTTATCTAACCAAGCAAGCACAAAGCTGAAATTTTCTACAATGGAACAAGAACCTGATAATATAATAGTACCCATACTCAAATGCGCATTGCAAGCACAACCATTCAGTTTAGGCCATCGGAGAGACCTCGCGTTATATACATAAGAGGACGCACACCTGCACAAGATTGATGTCTTCAACTAACGACCTAATATAGGGGAAAGAGACTCGAAAAAATAAGGTAAAATTTCAACGAATAAAAGGCCTTGTTATTTGGTAAAACATTCAAATCATACCGCAACATACGGAGTATGTACGATCTGACATTACCTAAACAGTTATGGGCTGGAAAGTTAACACTTCATAGCATTCACACCACATCACATTCCATCTATTGTAAGTTAAGACTCTCAAGAGTCGTTGTAAACACACACATTCCATTTCAATATGATCAGGTAGATCTCATTGTCAACCAGAAAAACAGCAACTTATCCATTGACTGCGGACATTCATTCTTCAATCTTCATACATACTTCCTTCACTGCACATCTACAAGACGTCTAGAGCTGAATTACATCACAACTTAACTCAAAAGGGTGAAAGTAGTTTCCTCCATATATATATGCTCCAAAACTAACCTTCTTTGTTCATCGGAATACTCACAGCAATGAAGTACAACGGACAACAAGGGTACAGATCTACTATCACATTGGACGAGTTCAAGACCTTGAGATACATATAAAAGCATCCTACTGCAAGCTACCATTCAAATAGGCTAAAAAAATGAGGCAAGATATATATACACAAGCAGCATGTTTACCCATCTACAATAGTTGCGTAGCTATTCAAAAACTTGATATTTGAATCACTGACTCTCTTAAACACATGCGGCATGTTTCTTTAAAATGTAGTATGCAACTAATATCTTGCCCTGAGTATGAATTACATACAACACAATGTTCGGCACTTAGAATCACACCCGTGGCAACATGATCCATCGCCCTAAAATCAGTGCCTACAAACGGAAACCGAAGTTAAGCAGGTGACTTTTCACCTGACTACAACTTGCTGTCATCTAAGCCCCTCAATTACGCCCTCCAATTCTGTCCTTCCAAACTCTCTACCGCTCAAGTTAGCATCTTTACACCTTGCAGACAAGTAATATATCAACCAAGCCACCATGAAATAAACCTCGACCAACGACTGCAATAGAATAGCAATGGAATCCCCAAACACTCTTGCCAAAACCGACCTCATAAACTCCCCACAAAATATCAACTCCAAACACTTCAACTGAATAGAAACATGAATCATTGTTGCCAGCAAGTAACACCCCTCCTTAATAATCTCTCTCCCACTCCGCCTCGTGCTGACAATCGTAACCCAAGAATTCACCGCAAGAACAAAGGAAACACCCGTATCAATCAAAAACCACGCAAACAAAAACCCGGAAATCTCCTTATCATACCCATGTACCCAAGGTGATGCAACCGAAAAAGGCATCAACTTCAACCTCAAAAACAGCTTAAAAAACGAATACTGATCACGAATTTCCCCGAAATACCACAACCCTAAAACCTGGGTGACTGCGTCCCTAACCGCCCATCTCATCAAAATAAACCCAGATAACCTCTTAATCCCCAAATTCGAGCCGTTCCAAACACTCCTAGTAAACGAACTATACCTCCCTAACAAATCATTAACAACCGCGACGAAAACAATCCCTAACGCCCAAGAATACGTGATCACAAACCCTAGAATCACCCAACCATACGCAGCAGAAAGCAAAGTAATCAAGAAAAACAAAGCTGCAGCATCCTTTCTCCCTAATTCCAACCCAGGCATAAAAAACCCTAAATTGACAACATCATCATTCTCATCATCATAAGCTTTGGTATTTGTCTCGTTAGCGATAACCCGAAACCCGAAAGAAACCCCGGGTCGGATAACCCCAGGGAAGAGAGACTCGATCGGGATGAACGACGCGTTAGGCGGGGAGGGGTGGGACCCGAAGAGGTGACGATCGTCGTCGTCATCGGACGAGAAGAAGTCGTCGTCGAGGGTTCCGACTCGGGTGAGGTGGAGGAACGGACGGTGGCGGTGGCGGAGACGGTGGAGTTGACGGTGAGTGTTGCGGCGAGGAGAGAGAAATGAGGAGGTCGGTTCGTTTGGGGTGGTGGTGGGTTCGGAGGTAGGGTCGGGGAGATCGAGGCGAGAAATGAGGGATTTGAGAGAAGGGTCGTTGTCGATGAAGGAGGTGAGGAAGAGGGTGCCGGAATGGAGGAAAGTACGGAAGGAGAAGAGGAGTAGAG
Organism: Heliosperma pusillum; assembly: GCA_022085475.1. NCBI lineage: Eukaryota > Viridiplantae > Streptophyta > Magnoliopsida > Caryophyllales > Caryophyllaceae > Heliosperma > Heliosperma pusillum. Next base: position 23,283 of record JAIUZE010046101.1, on the reverse strand, counting down.
TTAAGAAGAGGGTTGTTGGGAGGAGAGAGATGGTGGTTGTAGTTGCGTGTCGGAGGATTGCGGTGGTTGTACGGTGGTTGTATGGTGATGGATCTGATGAACTTCTGCTGCTCATTATTATTTTTATTATTATTAATATTAATGTTCCTTTTTTGTGTTTTGATTGATGATATACTTGGAATTGCTTAACTGCAGACGGAGGAGATATTCTTGCTTTCTTTATTAGTATTAATAATGCTTACATAGTTACATTACATTTTTTGTAACGACCAGACTCGGGAGTGGAGAGTATGTAACTATGTATTACTCCCTGCTTGTCAATTGTCATACGGGTTAAGCTCTTTTACAAGGAGCAATGGGAGGGATCAATGAAGCCTTCTAGTTGCCCTTTCATTTGCCTCTTTGTGAGGACGAGTTGGATGTATCTGGGATGAATTTGGTTCATTTTCAGTCATTTGCGGGTCAAGATGAATATTGTATTGGGGGAATGGGGTTGACCATGGTGCACAGGGCCGTCAAATGAAAATCGTTGGCCGGGTTCTAAATTTTGTGTAAGCCCAAGTATTACGGAGTATATTGCATAAAACTCTTTTTTTTAATAGTTTTGCTTGAGCAAATCTAACAACTATAATATTAGTCTTTAATCCTACATAGGATTTAGATTATAAGTGTATAACACTTTTATATTGTTTTAACTCAATAGTTGTCGAGTATCCTTACGTCTCACCATAGTCACCATTCACCATTGTAACTTTATAAAGATTATAAATCTCATTTTCTTATGGAAAACTTTTTGTTATGTTTCCCTTTTAAAAAAAATATGTGCTATGGGTAGGGTTTAGTATGTACGGTTAGGGTTCAGCAAAAATATACGATACGGTTTTAATATACGGATACGATACGGTATACGGTTTTAATTACACGGATTTCCGGGTACACGATATGAATTTTCGGGTATACGATACGGTTTTTAAAAAAATCGTACGTGGTCCGGGTCGGGGAAAATCAAAACCGCGTATACGATTTTGACCCGGTTTAATTAAAAATAACCAAAAAAAAAGTTGTATGTAAAATTTTGTTTTCTATTTTGACTATACGGGTGAAATTTTGAGCAACAATCATTTTATGTGAAACTTGTAATATACGCAACTTACTTTATCACCGACAAATTTCTGTGTGAAGTTTTGCAAATTTGTATTTTGTTATTTTACCTACTGAATTTGCAAATAATTGTGTTTTGTAATAATTATCCTAGTGGATTATATAAGCATCTTATTTATTGGTCGTTACTAATGTTGTGGACTCGAATTCGAGGTTTGAGCATTATCAATTAAACTGGATCCGGGTATACGGTTTTCGGGTACCCGGTTTAGCGGGTATACGAAAACCGGGTCGAATCCGAGTTCTAATTTTTGGCCTTCTAAAAACCGGGTACCCGGTTTTGCTCACTCCTATGTACGGTCATAAGGTCATTAAACTTATTTAATAGGTAGCAAAGGGAGAGAAATATTAATTAAGGGGGTGAGGATTTTGAAATAAGATAAACGACAATAAAACAACAAATGTACGTGAAAAACTGTGCAATATTTATTTCTATATGAAGCTCAAACACGCGATCTTTGCAGTGGGGATGGTATCGATTCTTTACCATTATACAAGAGACCATGTATTGTCGATCTATTGCAGTACTTGTTAATTGAGTCAAAGTTATTAAATCTACAAAACAATTTAAGAGTTTCTTCGCCTCCTAAATCTAATTATCATTTATGTTCAAGCGTTTGAGAATCGGGCCCCAAAAATTAAAGAAAAGGGACTCAAAATTTTAAAATAGGCAAACAGAATGCCACGAAAATACAGTGTGGTGGAAATTGGCTGATTTGACACTTTGCCTAAAACGTTTCGTGGCATGTTGTTTTGATGCGTGGAAGTATGAGATCACTCTAAAAGACGAGATTGCACAGTATTTCTTTTGTGAGTTAACGACTAATTTATTATTCTAAATTTCTCGGATTCTAAAATTTCAATAATACTGTGTCACCATGTAACTAATATATTTATTTAAAATTGCTGCAATGCGCATTACTTGACTGATCTTTCAACACTTACGGTTTCATTAAACCCACATTTTCTCCTTTTATTCATTTCCAACAGAAACCTACACTGCCATATTACCACTATCAACGGCTCTGCTACAGTAAATCAATCTCTATAAAACATTCAATTTTAAGCCATTATACTCACTTTATGACGTCCTATCTTAAAATATTCAAAATATCAACAAGGGAAATTCGAAATTTTTCGAATATGGCTCATGCATCTGGCGAGCTTAACGAAGTGAAGACCTTACTTATTTTGATAATGGTTTTATTTGCTTTGATGATTGCTTTCTTTGTAATGCTCGTGGTTAACCTATACTAAGAAATTTGGTAATAACCATGTTTATGTAAAAACATTGTTTTACCTAATGTTAGAGAAATCCATTCCTATTTCCCGCTTATAAAATACATCTCGGACTACTTTGGCTTCTCTTCCAAGTTGTTATTCTTCTCATATAAATTCATAATACCATTTAATTTTTTAATATTTTTTTTCATTTCACCCACTTTCTGGACCTGATCTCCCACCCTTGATAAACATGGTCTTAGTTAGATACTTAATTAGTCTCATGTCCTCCAAGAATATGTTATATTCACACATGGGCCTTAGCCGGCGACCACATGGAAAAAAAAGATAGTTCGCTTTATAAGCTCAATTAAATTCCATCTCAAAATCATTGCAAATGAGTGAAGTAACTTGTTAGTTAGTTTATAAAGAAATCACACTCTCATTCTCCAATTTCAGGTCTCTCAAGGTAGCTCTGGCAAGATGCTTTGTTCTACCGGTTCAGGATCCGGGAAAAGTAAAGAGGAGACGAAAGGTGGATCTAAGCTTACAGAAAGACCAGAAGAACTTAGGACTTCACCAAGCTTTATTGAATACTGGGTTCCTGTCAGCTTTTCTTATTTACAGCTTGAGAAATATTGTGAGACATTGATTAAGCATCGTATGTCACTCTCTGCAAAAACCAAGAAAGGTTCAATGGATCTCCCTGATGTTCTCATGAGAGTCAAAGAGGTCAATATCCTCAACTGTTCTGTAAAACTGTATTGTATTCCGTCCCGTCAATTGTTGTCATATTTCCTTTTAGGTTGTCTCAGTCAATTATTGTCATTTCTATATTTAGAAGGTTTTCTACGAGTAATTTGATAACCATTGGACTATTGTCCACTTGTCACCCACTAAGTGGAACCACAAATGGTCCCCTGCTCTACTCCCTCCGTCCCGGTCAATTTTAGGGTGTCTCAGTCGATTGTTGTCCTTTCTATATTTAGAAGGTTTTCTAGAGTAATTTGATTACCCAAGTGGACTATACCCACTAAGTGGAACCACAAATGGTTCCTACTCATTCCTTGGTCTTTGTGGCAAAATGAAAGGACAACAATTGACGGGGACGGAGGGAGTACTATTCATTCTAGTTCTTATGTTGTTTCCGCTGTCATGTTTTTTCATTGTCAGTGCTGTGACCATCCTTACCTTGTGGATCCATCATTGGAGAGCTTTGTGAATGAAAAACGCCCAGTGGTTGATTTTCTGACAAATGGAAGAGAAGCTAGCGGGAAACTTTTACTTCTTGATAAGTTTCTACAAGAGGTTAAGGGAAAAGGGTTTAGGGTGGTAATTGTCTTCCAGGTATTAATTGATGTTCGCTTTGGTTAATGGAATTATCTTCAAAAATTGTTTCTAGTTTATGTGTATTACCATTATATTCTAAATGTGGTGTGAAATTTGAAGATTTTATTTCTTATTTTGCTATATGATATTTCACTGTGTATAGGCTCCGTAGTCCAAACCCTGCCTTTTATTTTTGTATATGTTTTATGTTCGTGGGCTTTGATGAGGTTTGAGCGTGTTTTGTAAATTGTAATCCGTTTGGTTTTCATCAATTCTTCTCTGCTCCTTGGTTCTTTCTCTCTTTTTATGATGACTAAGGCTTCCTTCTTATTTAGTTATGTTCTTGGATTTTGATCGAAGGTTAGCTGGTTAGCTGATTTCTGATGCTCAATGTCTCAGATTTTCTTTTGTTGCTCAAGTTTATTCATGTCTATAAATGTTGTTTGCTTACTTGTTTACATCTTCCTTGCCTTTAATTGCTAATTTTTCAGCTGCTTGTTAATTCTCTTTTTTTTTGGTACCATATAAGCAGAACCATTCAAAATCAGGATTAGTTGTACTTCGGGATATCCTGGATGACCTTTTAAGCCGAAGGCTTGGTGGACAGTCGTATGTACACATCTATCGGGATTCCGATCGTTTAAAGAAGCGGGCTGCTTGTGATCTTTTCAATGATAAAGAGAGTGGGAGGTTTGTGATGTTGATGGAAAGATGTTCTTGTCAGTCAAACATCAAGCTCTCATCAGTGGATTTTGTGATCTTGTTTAATAGTGACTGGTGCCCTATTAATGACATGAAGTGTCTGCGAAAAATGTCCATTGAACCTGCAGTTGATCATTTGAATGTGCTTCGCTTGTATTCAACAAACTCTCTGGAAGAAAAAATTCTAACGTTGGCAAAGGAAGGCACTTCACTTGAGAGTAACTTGTTTAATTTTAGTCACAATGTTAGCCATGTACTGCTTCTTTGGGGTGCTACTTTTTTGTTCACTCGGCTGGCTGACTTCCATAGTCAATGCACTTCAATTGCCAGTTTGAACTGTTTGACCGAGGACGAGCTGCTAGGTAATGTGTTTGATGAGTTGCTGGTGTTATTGTCCTGTCAAGATGGTAAAGAATGTAGTTTTTCTCTTATTTCAAAAGTTTCCGAAGGAACTGATCAATATCATGCCGGCATAATAGTACCTGGTGACCAAAATACACCAGCTGATGGTGACATACCACCATACGTAATTTGGAGTAGTCTACTTGAAGAAAAAAGCCCAAAGTGGAGACTCCTGCCTAGATCTTCAGGGAAGAAAAGACGGAGAAATGAATTTAATGTCAGATCAACTCACTATACTGAATCTGAAAATGAAAATGAGCTGCCCACAAACAAGAAGAATCCACCATCCCAAGGTGATGTGATCTCTAAGAAATCCAAGTCTAGAAAGGTGCTGAGACTGGCTCATGAGAAAAAAGCTGGCAAATTAGCTGGTATGTGTACATATCTATAGTTGTGAATGCATATCTCTTTACTGATCGTGATCAAGAGGATCAATTTCTGTTTGTCTGAATTCATGATATGTCTTTTGGGCATCCTCTTTTTCCTTTTTTATTCCAAATTGGCCAAAGACTTCCTGTTCTTTGGCTTTGGAATATGATCAGAGTAAAGAAACATGCCTCTCTAGGCTCATTATGCTTCTTGAATCATGAAGGAGTAGTCTGTAGTTGCACTATACGACGCAATTTTATTATGGGTCGTCGAAGACCGCCGTTTTTGGTTGTTTTACTCGTTTATACAGGGGTTAGGCTGTGTACTTTCAACCCCTTACCCGTCACAAGGGTAACACATGAGCCCCTGAGGCAGTGGGGGTAATGATGTTAACTGGGTGTTTCATGTCTTTACAGGCGGTCCTAATTCGGCTGATGCTGGAAAAGAACTGTCACCATGCAAAGATGGCTACAATGGCACACGTCATATTGAAGAAACCTGTATGCGAAGGATGAGAGACTTGCTTCTGAAGCAAAAAAAGGAAATTCGTGAATTTTATCGGACTAAGAGGGAAGAAAGAGCTAGACTAGAAGAAGAGCACCAGTTGGAGTTGGAGCTTAACAATCAAGGATGCAAAGAAGCAGGAGACAAACAAGAAGAGCTCAAGAGATTGGATCACATTTATGTAGAAAAAGTTGAGGAACATAATCGTCAAATGGACATGAAAAGGAAGGAGCTGGAAGGTGCACAGCATGCTAAAAGGATAAAGGAAAAACAGGTGAAACATAAATTGATTGCTTTGGCCAAGGCAAAACATTCCAGGAGACCAATCTCATCACTGCTTAATGAATCATCTTTGGACTTTAATTTGGGTCTTACTGGTTCAAGTGAGAATGTTGTTAATTACCCTGTTAAGGTACCTGAAGAGATTGAGACAGGCATTAGAGATGAATCTGTGCAACATCATGACCCTGGAACTCCTCCTGTTTCTTTGCGGGAAGATACTGAGATTTTATCTGTGGCGTCTGATGGAGAAGACGACGGTGCATCAATGCCCGCAGAAGTAGTATTAATTAATATAGACGACAATGATTCTCCTCACATTTCGTCAACTACAGCTTCCCTCTTAGACAGTCCTGTTAGAAAAACTCTGGATATATCAAATAGAGAGGCGTTGGATAGAGACTGTATCATGGAAGCTTCTGGAAGGGCGTCAAATGAAGAATTCGAGGGGAATAGCTCCACAAATATTGAATCGTGTTCAGAAAAAATGCCGGGAATCACAGTGGAGAATCAGTCTTATAGAGATATTGGTAATAACACCGCTGTTCTTCCCAAGTGTCATGTCAGTGGACCTTTGGAGTCTGATGGTGAAAATGATGTTGTGATATTGTGTACTGGAGAAATGTTGGATCAAGGATCTAATTTGGGTACTTCGAATGAGCCTCAGCTATTGGAGTTATCTGGGCAGAGCCATTTAAATATAACAAATAGAGAGGGGTTGGATAGAGATTGTACCATGGAAGCTTCTGGAAGAGCATCAAATGAAGAAGTTGAAGGTCATGTTAATGAAGTGTTGGATAGTCCTTCTACGGTCGATGGGATTCCTAGGGCACAAGAACAAGTACTGGTAGAATTACCTTCGCCAAGAGTTACTAGCATCAACACAGTTCTCCAACAATCACAAATTGTCACGGCTGTGGATACTTCATTACCATTAGAGCAGGTATTTGCGTACTACACTTGCTAAATTGAACGGGTCTAGCTTTTTAATTCTGTCCTATGTTACTGTGATTAAGCTGCAAGTGTGCCAGGTGTCAGTGTCGAACTCTGCAGTCTTTCAAAAAAACGTTGCGTGTTTTTTTTGCCAAAGATAGTGGCAGAGCAGCATGCTCAGTGACTATGTGATTGTTTGATATTATACGGTGTTCTATGTTTCTTGAGTTCTTTCTTTATTTTTTAAAAAAGGTTACTTTTTATATTTGGATTCTAATGTAGTAAATGAATTATCAATGCCTGTGAAACATACTTCTTGACTTAGGTCTTTTCTCCTTGGTAAGAGTGTATTTGCCACTCCTTGGAGGATGGAGACTGCAACAACTTTGTATGTGAAGCGAAATGTGTTTTCTTGCCCATCATTGCCTTGCTGATCCTTTTTGCATTACAGTTCACATAAAAACTTGACAGTCTGAGCGTTGATGTATGTTGAAACACCTAAATAAGTAGATACAGTGTTCTTGTACAAAGATTAATGTGACGATCTGATTGAATTTTTGTTATAAAGAGTTAGACAGGTACTTAGTCATTTGGGAGTCAAACGCCAGCAAGTGATGCCCTTTCTCGATTTTACTAACTTTTCTATGGTACTTGTGCAGACAGATGTTTCTGCATGTCTTCTAGGCAATCACGCCAGGCAAAATGCTGAAGGTTCAGCTACATTTAACTCTCAAACATCAGATATACTTGGTTCTCGTCAGTTAGATCAGAATCAGTTCCCTTTGAGATCAGGTTATAGTCCGACTTCGTTACATTCGCCAGTGCAGTCATTTATTGGTTGTGACCAGACACATATTCCAAATTCCACTTGCACAGCTATTTTGCAGTCGCCTAATAGCCATTTCCAGGATTCTTCATCCTTTAGATCTGATATGGTTCCTTCTACTGGTATTGATCCACTCGACAATGAGCTTAAGAAAATGCAAATGGAGGAAGAGGATGCTAGAAATATTCACAAAGAGAAGGTTTTTGATTTTTGACTTTCACATCATTTTCCAGTTTGGTTATTTTTCCATTTCTGATGGAGGTGCTACTTGATAATAGTAGTAGTAGTTTGGTTATTCTATGTTAAATTGTATTATTTAACACTGAATAAGTACTAGTACTATTATTATTAAGTACTTTTTAGCACTTATTTAATGTTAAATTGTAAAGTAACACTTATTCAATGTAATTCTCGATGCTGTTTTCATCATGAGGAAATGGGTTTCACTGTGTAAGTCCGACAACCCTTGCATTGATGTTATACATTGCTACCCTTGAACACCCATTTTCTTTTTTAGTTTAGCTTCTAATGCATATGCAAATAATGAACAGATAATGCATGTTGAAGCAGCTTGCGAAAAAGAAATTGAAGAGGTTCGGAAGAAGTATGATTTGTTTCGTAAGGAAGCTGACGCTGAATATCTGCAGAAGAGTGTGGCACTTGAATCTATTCGCGTGAAGGTACGAGCCAACAAGTGCCTGGCCGACACATTGAAGCTCTATTCTCAGAAGCCACGTTCTCCCCCAGCCTCACAAGGTTTTCTACTCATGTCACCTTCCTTATTCTGCTTTACCATATATGATATGTGAGCTGCATAAAGTGTTCCCATCTTCCAAGTACTGGACTTTTGTCTTTGCTATTAATATAATTTGAATTTGTTCAGCCGTGTCTTTGCCTAGAATATCATGAGACAAAAACTAATGTTAGTGACTGCATTATGTCCTGGAAATATCAGCTTGTATGATGTTCCTTTTTGTTGCTCATATAGGTCAGATACTTGGACTCTACAGCTCCATGTATGCTTCGGAATATAGTCCTTTGGCTTCATTATTGTCTATTATTTTACAGACTCGGGTTACAATTGTCGGGTATAGGTATGTCTCCAAGTGAGGGACTTGTATGGACCCAAATTTTGAGACACAGTCAGTTTTAACATAACAATCCAGGTACAGCCATACTGGGACACGTCGTCAAGTAGGACGGCTTTTTAAAAAGTTTAAAATATTTTGACACTGTTTAAGATTTTGGGCTTGAAATCGCAGGAAATCGTACTATGAGCTTCATAATAAGTCTCTTCCTCTTTTGCTTTGTCAAGCTAGCCCCCGTATAGGCTGGCCGTAATGCCAAAGGCCAAATGAACTGCGCCACGGAAATCTATGAGAGCAACAGTACTAGAAAATTTCAAAGCTAAACCTCCGTGGCACAGCTTATTCTTACAATGGCAATAGGATAACCCTTTGTATATATCTGTTCAAAGATGTGTCTAATGGGAAAGGGTCAACTGTGTGGGTTCCAGTCCAATATCTGTAAGTCTCATGTCAGGTGACTAGCTTTTCATTTCCTTTTAAACAAACTTCAGTTATAGCAGCAATGAGATGTTTCTTCTGTAATTGTGTTTATTACTTGTTACATCGTGTGCTAGACAAGATTTCTTTGACTGCCGTATCTAAATTGTTTTGGTTTTGTTGGGGGTTATATTTTACAGAACACCTGATGAACGCCATCCTCGAGCTCCCTTTGCTTCAAGAATATAACATGTCTACACGACCGTCAGTGGCAACACGTGTGAGACCCTCTCTAGGTCCGGTTCAGGTGCAGGTTGTTCACCAGTTATCTGATCTGATGTCTATTGAACCAGTCAGACTACACAATTCCCTTTCATCTTCATCATACCCGACATTATCGCCATACCCAACTTTGAATCCTTCTGCTGGTCACCCAGCTAGGGCTCCAGCCCCCCACCTCCGTTCATTAAGCTTGATGACCCCACCAATACACATGTTAGGTATCCCCTCATTAACTGATAGGCCAAATCAACAGCACAGATCGGTACCTGGTAATAGTTGGACACGCCAATATTTAGTGAATGCAGGTCTGGCTCATCGAGATGGATCTCCATGCAACCCGGTTATCTAGATTAGCTGAACTGATCTCGGGGAGAGTTTAGGTACTGTATAGCAAGTAGTTACTGGTAAAAAAAAGGCCATTTTTCATCAGTGAGCAGGAGGTCTTCTTGAGTTTAACGTGGGGCCGGTTGTATTCTTTTGATACTATGAATACTGTAAATCCCGCGCAACGCCTTGTTGGGAAGCTCACTAGACATTCTCACTTTTTGTATAGCTTAGTATGATTACAGGTAGTGAAAATATGGGCGGCAGTATACTTTTGTCATGCGACAACCATTTTGGTAACCAAGTTATCATACTCGTGAAATAGTTAACTTTAGTAAGAAAAAATTTGGTTTTGTTTACGTGTTGTGTATGAGATATCTCTTCTTGATTGCCCAAGACTAATCGCTGGTAAATTGCAAATGGTCACTCTGCTAGATCTAGTCATTTAGACAATAATGGTAGCAACCTGAAGAGTTTCGTGTTCAAGAACTATTGAAGAGGCTCGGAAAGATGTAATCAGCGCCTAATGCTAGGCATGTGAGTTTCAGTCGTACATTTGAATTAGAGCTATGTTTTGATAATTATTTGATTCTAAAGAATTGGAAGTTTTTATCAGGCGATTGGTTAGTAAGCAATTACTACGTACAATTTACAAGAAGTTACAAGACTCTTCAAAATTCTTGACCGAGCTAGTTTGTCAAAAACAAGTACCAATTTGCATTCCAACCCGCTTACTAAAATTAATCGAGGATGAGAAGTCTTGTTCAGATCATTCGTGATCAAGACTTGGTTCAAATTTCTCTCAATAATTTTATTTACGCTGACCAGGGTTCAATATGAATTAACACGAGTCGAAGGGGCAGAAACAAATCAAAAACAGATACTATGAGTCGGTACTTCAAATACACACTCACTCACCAAGTAACCACGTATAAACACTTAAAGTCAAGAATCAAGACTTGCCCTTGTAATCATCCTAAGAAAACACTTTTATCATGAAACAATCTCAGTAGAACAGCCAATTCAACAGATTGATCAATAAAATCCACAATCAAAGAAGAATGAAAAATATAACTGACATATAGATTGAGTCAGGCTACAGGGATAAATCTTATCTCATTTATTTTAATCAGCAAAATCAGACTGCCCAGGAGTCCAGGACAATTTGAGGCTTAACCGCCCCCAAAAACTTAGATCTAGCGTGCACCAATATATATTTTTGTAAATGCTGAAAGAATTATAAATACGATGGGGGTAAGAAGTTGATTCGCTGCCACTTCTGGGAAGAACATAACTGAGCTGGAAAATCTTTAGGTCACACAACGACAACCCTCTTGAAAACAAGTAGGATAATGCTGGTTTTGAACCAAACAACTCGAGTATACAAAAACTCAGAGATGATCACAGACCGCCTTGGTGAAATCAGAAGTAGATGCGGAACCACCAAGGTCTCCAGTTCGGTACTTGCCCTCGGCAATTGTATTCAAAACTGCGTTCTGGATATTGTCAGCTTTGTCATGGAGCTCCAAGTGCCGTAGCATTGCTACACCACTCAACAGCAAAGCAGTTGGATTTGCCAGGTTCTGTGAATAAGATCGCAACAAGAGAAGAACATCAGATAAACAACGAATATTGTAAGGTCCGTAACTAGGGTTCATATTGGGTCACATGAATTGTCGTACAAAATCTTTGCTAAAAGTGATAAGGAGGGAAGACAGCAAATAAAATATAGGGGTTCAGAAAGAAAAAGGAGGCAATAACTCAAAAACATGTTTTGGTGGAGGCAAAGCACGAGACAGTTACAATATACTCCATTGCCACAAGGGCTCTCGCAAATTACGGGGCTACTTTGGGTGTACACGGCTTTACCCGTATGTTACCAATAGCGAAAGGATACTTGAAAATGTCTCAAAATGAAAACTGCGTCAAGAATTGCATCAAACAACTCATATTTCAAAATAATAAACGTAACCAGTTGAGTGAGCCATTATTTTTTATTTCATCAGAATACAGTACGAAAGATTAATGAGTCTTTGGTTAATCGGCAATAAAAGGAAAAACAACAGGAAAAAAAATAGCAAAGAGGAAAAGAGAGAACAATTCCCAACAGAGGGCACAATTAAAGGAAAACGGCAAAAGAGTCTAAACAGATACAAAATGAAAATGAGCGTAAAAGAGAGAAGCAAGCAGAAAAAACAAGGAAAGAAGAAGAAATACAAAAGAGACGGAAAAAAAAAACAAGGAAATACCCAAAATAAATAAAACTGAAAAAAGTAAATGAAAAAGAAAACCAACACAAACTCAAACCCTTCCACCCAAATAAACTTTAGCTATACACTAACTAGTATGTACTACGTATAGACCAACTGATGCAGATAGTCAACCCAATGGTTAACACTTAACAGGAACTCCTCCAATGCTCTAATATCAGTATCTTAAATGGTTAGGACTTAACCACCAGATAATAACATTTAATACCATGCAAAATGGATGAGTTTGTATGTATTAATAATTAATACATATAATTAATTGCAACTGGCTTTAACAATGAACAACCTCAAAAAAGAAAATAAGAGGTTTACTTATAGGTTCCCTGTAGTTTATATTGCAGCCCATAAGAGCAACGTCAATTTAGCAACTTGAGATATAAATTATTTAAACTTCAACAGTAGCAACAGTAGAACTATGAATCCCAAATCAAGTACTGATTAAAAAAATTCATGTCAACTCAGCAGCAGTGACAACATGTAGTACCCCAACGGTTAGAGAGATATTGGAGATACGGTAAGCAGAAAGCACTTTTGAGTTTTGGCTGTGGTTAAAAATAAGCATATTAGCCCCAAGACTTTGATATGATGTATTTGCCGCTTCATCTTATTCTAAAACATGAGACAAGGTAGCTAAATGTGTGAAGGTTGCGATTTGCACAGCTATATAAAAAAACACAAAGATTAATCTATAATCATAAAATTTAACTTTGAGAAACGCACAAGTGAAAAATACTTCACGGCTTAAGAAGCACAATCACCTAAGTGAGCCGTTTCGCTTTATTTTATCATATCTCAAGGTAAGTTAATAACGAGTTTTGGACTCATTAACATCGCAACAAGAGCATTATAATCCTGTGCCTCAAGGGCTCCCGCAAATTGCAGAGAAGGTACATAACGTTAACTGATAATTGAATCGACATTTGCATAGGAAGATTGCTATTTTGCGATACAATAATCGTAGCCAGTTTAGTGAGTCATTTTGATTCATTACATCATAATCTAGAACCAAAGAATAAAGAGTCACTGGCCCCATTGAAAATAGGAAACTTTGACTTCATTAAGAATGAAAAGAAAAAATCAGATGGAAATTCGTTGCGAATAATATGCATTCCAAGTCTTTCAAATTTCAAGTCGCTCTATAGGACACATTAGGGTTACGAGATTCGTAATAAATATACGTGTTCCGCTCAAAATAGAGCATTATTCGGTAAATTATAACAGCAAACCATGATGCAATGTAATTCAGATTAATTAATTCAGTAGTAACTAAGCGAAAGCAAATCTGGTAACCAAGGGGTACATCAAACAGCAAGAATCAAACATCATAACTTAGGCCACTTATTAGAAAAATTAATGTCAACCAAACTTTCACTTAAAAAGTGTTATTAATTCTAACCTTTCCAGCAATATCAGGAGCTGAGCCATGCACAGCTTCAGCAAGTGCAATTCCTCCCTCACCAATGTTACAGCTGAATGAAATGTAAAATGATGAAGCCAACATCAGTTCATGTTAGCTGTTATTAAATCTTATAAACAATACGAGGGTAGAGTAACAAAAGGTATTTACCTGGGCGTTAGACCCAAGCCCCCAATTAGACCAGCACAGAGGTCACTAATAATATCACCATATAGATTAGGCATAACCAATACATCGAAGAGTGTAGGGTTCTTCACCAGCTGTACAAAGAGAATTATAGGTTAGTGCACATAGTGCTTTGCTCTAAACTAGATCCCTATTGACGATAAAAAAAAAATTAAAAATTTCCTACGAAAAACAATTAGTTAATGACACGTCAATCGAATTACCAAAAACTCGATATTAAAGAATCAGTTGACAGTCACTTCTCAATGAAATATGTATCATAACTGACGTCTTAAAGTTTGAATCGTTTATTACATGAAGTAGAGAGAAAGTCATTTCTAATAACTACCACATCCTTGTATATAATCTACTACAGAAAGCATAGCTCGAATGACATTGGAAAATTTACAAATGGTAACAAGACAGTAGAACTTATCCATCTGTAAAAATGAACCCATATTACAATAGGACAAACTAATAAGAGGTAAAGCCTTAACCTAGCAATCTTTCTTTCCCATAACCATTATGAGGACAAAATGCATATATCAACTATACAGCAGCATAAGTTAAGAAATTAATTAATTCAGCTAAATAACTAGTCATGTTGATTAAATATCAACACTAGGTCCTTTTTTCCCGTCGACCCATCCTTCAAAAAAGAGAAATGGAAAGTTAACACGGCCGAAACTAGAACATACCATCATACAGCAATTGTCAATGACAACTTCCTCGTATTTTATATCAGGGTATTTCTCTGCAACTTCTCTGCAGCACTGAGAACATGGAGCAGCAAAGGGTAAGCTATATACTAGTAAAAAAACTGCAAATACCAATAAAAGATTGTTTAATAAATCATAGTGAAAAGAAACCTTCAAAAATAGACCATCCGTTTTTTGCATGATGTTTGCTTTGTGTATAGCTGAAACCCTCTCTCTACCGTGAGCTCTTGCATACTGAAAAGCGTACTCTGCAACCCTCAAACTCGCCTGACGAGTAATGATTTTGAGACTTTCAACCACGCCCTTGACCACCTAAATCCACGGGAATAATAAGCACGTAGAGCCAGAGACGTACCACTAACGATGTAAAGATATTTAAATACAACTTACTTGGTGTTCAAGTCCACTGTATTCACCTTCAGTATTTTCCCGGATAGTGACGAGATTTACATCATCATATCTGGTTTTATATCCAGGAAGACTGAAGCAAGGTCTGACATTGGCATACAAATTGAGTTCTTTTCTTAAAGTCAGGTTAAGTGACCGATGACCCTTTCCAATTGGTGTAGCCATAGGGCCTTTTAGACCAACCTTATTTCGGCGCACCGACTCTAGACTTTCCCATGTGAGGAAACTTTGGGTTCTAGGGTCAATTTCCTTACCAACATAGTGCTCCTCCCACTCGATTGGTACCTCGGCTATTCTAAAGATCTGCAGTGAAATAAACAAAAACTGTCATTTCATAAATTCATCTTAATCCCTTCTTACTTCAGTACCATCTAAAAGACACTATGACAACGCGCAGAGTTGTACAATAACAGTTCCGCAAATTCTATTGTAAGACCGTCAAAAATATAAAAAAAGTGACCATGTACAACAGAATTGTTTAATAAGTTCATAAATTCGTCTTAATCCTTTCCTATTTCACTACTGTCTAATAGAAAAACTGTCAGTTCATAAATTCGTCTTAATCCTTTCCTATTTCATTATTGTGAGTTCCACAAATTCTATTGTAAGACCGTCGTACAACAGAAATGTTTAATAAATTCATAAATTCGTCTTCATCCTTTCCTATTTCACTACTGTCTAAAAGAAAAACTGGCAATTCATTAAGTCGTCTTAATCCCTTCCTATTTCAGTACTGCCTAAAAGTAAAAGTTCCGCAAATTCTATCGTAAGACCGTCGTACAACAGAATTATTAATTTGAAGGGATCGAATCAACGCAATTCAATAATGAATAAAACATTGGGCAGAAACCCTAGAATTAATCAAAGTTAAAATCTATGGCAATTGAACCTAAGATAATTGGTCTGATACAAGAAAAAGAGAATCATAGATTGGAAATTAAAAGGAAGAAAAAGAAAGAGAGGAACCTGCTTAACAGATTCGGCGATTTCAGGGCCAATACCATCGCCGGGAAAGAGAGTAGCGGTGATCGTCGGCGTTGTTGATGAAAAGTGTCGGAAATTAGGGTTTGTCAGAAGTCTTGATTTGTTACTCGTAATAAATCGTCTCATAATTTGGGACGCCATTGATGAGTGGAAAGGAAGGAAGGAAGGAAATCAGAGGGGAATTGCGAGAGTATAAACGAACGCACAAGATAGGGAAAAATAAAGGGATCCAAGTTGCTTTTATTTATCAAACCTATACTTTACGAATTATTAGGGGTCACCTCTCCAAACGCCAACTTACTATATTAATTAATTAACTAAGGTTCAAGTCAAGCCCGGATCATATATAACGAATAGTAAGTTTGACGATCTTTTAATAAACTTAGTAAGATACCATCGATCCAAGTTTTGATACCATCGGTTCAAAGTAGTTCAATGAACTCGTGTTAGTACTTAAACGTTATCTCCACCGTTTATTTAAAATGTGAAAATATTGAGATACATGAGTCTTGTAACAAATCGAGATAGAACAAATCAACTAGCAACCGGAGTAGGTTGGGAAAAGTCTCTTAGCGGAGTAGCTTCGAGCATAAGTCTTATCACGGAGTAGCTTTAAGCAAATAGCAATCGGAGTACACTACAAGAAAACAGCGTTCAGGCGACCGGAGTTGGCGACTGAATTTAGTCGCCAAAATGAATTTGGCGACTGAAATTAGTCGCCAAGGCCAGTCACAGGCCTTAGTCGCCAATTTGGCGACCACTTTGTTCCTTCAGTCGCTAAATTGGCGACTAATATCAGTCGCCATGACCATTAACATGTCAGTAGTCATTCGTTTGGGTACTTTGTTTTGACGACTGAAATCAGTCGCTATAAGAACATTTCAGTCGCCAAAACCTCTGCTTTTTTGCGAAAAAAATTCTGTTTTCATTCTGCCATTTCATTACCATACCCTGCCATTTCATTACCAAATTGGCGACTACTTTCAGTCGCCCGAGTCTTTTTTCAGTCGCTTTATTATAGTCGCCTGAAACCAGAATTCTTGTAGTGGTAGGTTGAGGAGTTATTTTGTTGTTCGGGGTTTTAGTTGTATGAGTTTACTTCTAAAATGTTCAATAAAATAACGTTGGATGTACGTCGCGAAGTAGTGACCGAACCAATTTAAAAAAACATCATCGTGTTTTGTCTATTTACATTTTATTTCCATTGCACTACAACTTTTGATTTCCATGTTAAAATCCACTGTGAATTTCACTGTGAGAGATATTGTTGAATCATTATTGTACGCTTTTAACTTAATGGTTTCAAGTATTGACTTCTCCTTTCATCTAAGTATTGTGTAAAGTATTCATAGAGTTTAAAAAAAGCTTTTAATAAACTTAAAATTTTTACATCGACACCTAACTCACCTTCCAAGGTGATTCTCGCCCTTAACTCTTCAGAAAGGATGGGTCGCAAGTAGCAGATATTCGAGGAGCAGGATAAAGCCCACCGAAGTATTGGCGGCAAGATTTGTCTTGGAGAACAAGTCAATGAAACTCTATTAGGGTTTGCAAATATATAAAATGGAAAGAGTTAAGAAGAGAGGACATTTTTAAATCATACAAAAAAAACCCTACTAAGAACTAAGTACTAGTAATAATATTCTGCTCCCCCCGCAGTTATTTATGAAGAGTCAAGGGCGAGAACACTTAAGAGGGAGATGAGGTGAATTAGGTGTATATTTAAAAATTTTAAGCTTAGTTAAAATCTTCTTTTAAACTCTATGAACACTTTAGACAATACTTAGATAAAGGAGATGTTGATACTTGAAACTGTTAAGTTAAAAGCGTACAACAATGATTCAGCAAGTATATGTCACAGTGAATTTCACAGTGGTTTCTACTTTCTAACACGGAAATTAAGAATTATAGTGCAACGGAAATAAAACGTATATAGACAAAACACAATGATATTTTTTAAATTGGTTTGATCACTACTTCGTGACCTACATCAAACTTTATTTTATTAAATATTTTAGAAGTAAACTCATATAGCTAAAATCCCGAACAACAAAACAACTCCCCAACCTACTCCGGTTGCTATTTGCTTTAAGCTACTCCGCAATAAGACTTATGCTCGAAGCTACTCTGCTAAGAGACTTCTCCAACATACTCTGGTTGCTAGTTTGCTTAAACATACTCCGCAATAATACTTTGTTCTACTCGTTTTATTACAAGACTTGTGTATCTCAATATGTTCACAAAATGAACGGTGGAGATGACAAATAAATACTAACACGAGATCATCGAACAAGATAAGTACGTTGTGCAACGAACTAACCCAAAAGAAAAAGACTTTGCAAAAAGATTTAAAAGAAGAATGTTAAACGGTTTTTGCAAGCTTAAGAATCAAAGTCGTTTTTCTCAGTTTTAAACACTTAAAAGATTTGAAAGTTACAAATCAAGTTGATAATTTTTTGTACACTACAAAATGTGAAGCAAGTATAGTATTTATAGTGCTCAACATATGTAAATGAGAAGCACTAAACAACACTACACAACCTTTGTCTTGTTGTCCAAGATAGCTTGTTTGGCAAGACAAAGTGTAGAAGTAATCACCAAGATTATTACACACACTTTACCATTAAAATAAGATAAAAGTTTACTTGAACAATCCATGTAAGAAATCAGATTGGTACTCATAAAATGGGTTAAGAGTTTCACAAATTCTTGTTTGTGACGGGCAGTATCCGTCACAAGCTTGCGACGGGTACCACTTCCCCTCACAAATGACCCATTTAAGGGAAAAGGGGAAGCACATGGGGGGTGCCCCACATGTTCCCTCTACCCATTTTGTTAGAGTAAAAACCCGTCGCAAGGTCCGACCCGTCACAAGGGAGACCTACTGTAAGAGTTTTCATCAAAAAAAACAAGCTAATTTGGTTGAGTTTATGGGAACCATAAAATTTGCCAAAAATAGAATAAGTAAACAACTCATTTATGGTAAATCTTTTCCAACAAGAAGAATCTTGTGCAAAACACAACTTATTTTCTCACAGGATTGTTCAAATCAGTTTTCTTTGAAGGTTTAAATGCCTTGTTTTTTCGAAGCTTAAGAAAGAGAAAATATTTTCAATATTTTTCTTTCAACGACGGGTCAGAAGTCACTGTGTAATACAACACCATGACACACTAATGACAATTTTTATCTTGATCATTCTTGGATATCTTGATTTAGCAAATGAAGCCTCCATCACTATAAGATTAAAACTTAAGAGTGTAGCAATGTTGCCCCTCGAGGGCCATTAATGTAACACCCGCAAATGTACCCTATTTTTATATAGTAAAAATATTATACAGATACTTTTCAGCGAAATTTAGTTTTAGTTTAGAATTAAATTTCTCGTGTCTAATTTAGAATTTCCGAGTTCGTTTTCGGACTTTACGCGAGATTTCGAGTAAGTTACGTCTTAAGACGTTTTTGGGCTTTTTCTCATATTTTCCACTTACTCCTTCATATACTCCCTCACAACCCTAACTCCCTCACATTCAATCTCCTTCTTCCTCACCAAGTAAACCCCAAAATCCCTAGCCTCCATATTTAATCAAACTTAGAATCGTCACTACTCATTCATTTCTCGCTCAAATTCACTCAAATTCGTCTTATTCCTTCCCTCTCATCGTCCTCTATCCGTATTGGTAATAAAATTACCGTCTTTCTCGCTTTTCAATTTATCCGTCTTTCTCAAAGGTGAATTATATTCATCTTTTATTGTTTAATTGTAGGTAGTCACCTCCAAGACCCCAACAAAGACTACTTCTTGATAGAAGAGGACATCGACGCAGATTGAAGACGCGAAAAGGTAACGGTGAAGGGTTACTCGATATCATTTACGTGTTTTAATGTGTTTTCTATGTTAGAAATCGTATTTAGAATAAGGTTAGTAATCAAAGGAATGGTGTTGTTGATGATGGTTGTTGTTAGTTGTTAATTGATATGAGAATTGATGGTTTGTGTTGATAAATGATGATTGTTGTATGTTTTTGGCAAGTTGAAATATGAGGATCGTGTGCCCGAGACAGAACGTTGGCAGCGTCCATTGACGCTGGTAGCGTCGTGGGACGCTGACAGCGTTTCTTGCTGCCAGATTTTCCCAAAGTTGAACCTTTGAATTCTATTCCCGCCTTGACTTTCCTTGATCCTTTGGACTTAGTTTACTTGTATTGATGATTTGTTTGTAGGTCACTCCAATTGACGGGTTTGGGTCTCGGGTTTGACTTTGACTTTTGTTGACTTTCGGGTTTTGACTTTGAATATTAATGTTTCGAATATATGATAATCCTTTCGCTTGTATCGCATGTTTGTGAGGATTTTCGATATGTTCCACTTGTTGGCAAGTAAGACATCTTCCAACATAAGATACAACATCACCCTTCAAGTTCGGCCACCAAAATTGTAGCTTCAAATCCTTGTACATCTTATCACCTCCGGGGTGAATAGAATAAGGGGAAAAGTGAGCTTCATCAAGAACTCGCTTCCTCAAATCAAGAGCATTAGGAACAAATAAACGACCATGGAAGCGAAGAACACCTTCATTATCAAACTTGAAATCTTTACCTTTACCTTCAAGAAGTTTGGTTTGAATAGACTTGTAGGTAAGATCATCAACTTGGCTTTCACGGATCTCGCGGAGAAACACAGGCTCGACAGTCATAGCACCGACATAAACAAATCCACGCTCCACGAATTCAAAACTCAACTTTCGAAACTCGGCACAAAGATCAACAGGTAATACCCGCATAGCATTCAATGCATGAAAAGCTTTCCTACTAAGAGCATCGGCAACAACATTAGCCTTCCCTTCATGATACAACAACTCAAAATCATAATCGTTCACCAATTCCAACCATCTTCTCTGCCTCATATTCAACTCTTTTTGAGTAAATATGTACTTCAAACTTTTGTGATCGGTGAAGATACGACAATGAACTCCAATTAAATAATGTCTCCACACTTTCAAAGCATGAACAACGGCGGGCAATTCTAAATCATGAGTAGGATAGTTCACTTCATGAACTCTCAACTGCCTCGAAGCATAAGCCACCACTTTCCTATTTTGCATAAGAACACAACCCAATCCCATTTTAGAAGCATCACAATAGACATCAAAGTCTACTCCATCTTCAGGCAAAGTCAACACCAGAGCGGTAGTTAACCTTTTCTTTAACTCTTGAAAAGCAGCTTCACAAGCTTCGTTCCATAGGAACTTGGTTTCCTTCTTCAATAACTGGGTCATCGGTCTAGCAAGCTTAGAGAAATCCTTGACAAATCTACGGTAATAACCAGCTAAACCAAGAAAACTTCGAATTTCTCTAATATCGGTCGGACTCTTCCAATCCACCACAACTTCAATCTTAGAAGGATCCACCATAACACCTTCTTTAGAAATCACATGCCCAAGAAAGGACACTTTAGGTAACCAAAATTCACATTTGGAGAATTTAGCATACCACTTCTGACGACGAAGAACACCTAGAATAATCCTCAAATGAATAGCATGCTCTTCTTCGGACTTGGAGAAAATAAGAATATCATCAATGAATACAACCACACACTTGTCAAGATACTCACTAAATGTGCGGTTCATTTGATCCATAAAGATAGCGGGAGCATTCGTCAATCCAAATGGCATTACTTTGAACTCATAATGACCATACCTTGTACTAAAAGCGGTCTTTGGAATATCAACATCTCGAACAGGAATTTGATGATCACCGGATCTCAAATCAATCTTGGAAAATGTAGAAGCACCCTTCAATTGATCAAACAAATCTTCAATTCTTGGTAAAGGATACCTATTCTTGATTGTAATCCGATTCAACTCACGATAATCAATACAAAGCCTCATAGAACCATCTTTCTTCTTTACAAAAAGAACAGGAGCACCCCAAGGCGAGGCACTTGGTCGAATAAAACCCTTTTCAATCATATCATCTAACTGCTTCCGCAATTCTCTCAATTCGGTCGGAGCCATACGGTAAGGAGCTTTGGCTATTGGACCAGAACCAGGAACAAGATCAATAGAGAATTCAACATCTCTCTCGGGAGGAATCCCGGGCAAATCTTCGGGGAATACATCAACGAATTCTCGAACAATAGGCACATCTTCAATACTTGACAAAGAGGTAGATGAAGAAGTCACAACACACAAGAATGCTTGGTGACCTTTTCTAACCATACTTACCAATTTCATAGCAGAAATTAAAGACACACCTTTACGGGGATGAGATCCCTTATAGGTTATTCTAACCCCTAAAGGACTCTTTAAATAAATCTTTTTATCACGATACTCGAACCTAGCATTATACATAGCTAGCCAATCTATACCTAATATAATATCAAACTCTCCTAGAGGGAACTTAAGGAGATTAGCGGGAAAGATAGAACCCGCAATAGATATTGGTACATTTGGATAAAGAGTAGAACAAGAGATAATATCTCCGGATGGTAAGGATATGGGAGTATCCTCACTAGATGTAGGCTCGATAGATAATTTATTGGCATAAGTCGATGACACAAAAGACATAGAAGCACCGGTATCAAAAAGAATAAGACACGGTTGCTCAAAAATTGAGAACATACCCGTAATGATCTCGGGATGAGCCTCGGCTTCGGCACGACTCATGACAAAGATTGAACCCTTAGGTTTAGGAGGAGGAGGCAACTTTCGATCGGGGAAATCCTCGTAACGATGACCACCCTTTTGACAAAAGAAACACACATAAGGTCGGTTGTGACATGCCACACCGGGGTGATGTGGTTGTCTACAACGGTTAAATTGACGACCCTGAGGTTGAGCTTGAGGAGTATAAGGCCTATGAGCCACATTTGAAGTAGCTCTAGGAATAAAAGGAGCAGGATTCCTTGTATTTGCATTGGAAGAAGGATTAAACCTCCTCTTGTTAGCATAGGAATTAGAAGGAGACGGAATAAACGGCCTCTTTCCATAAACATTCGGCCTAGGAGCATAAGAACGAGAGGGATTATTCATCAAAGCTTCATCTCTAATAGCCTTCATTGAATTCTCGGCCCACAAGGCATCATCATATAGATCTCCAAAGGAAGCAGTACCCCTTCTCACCTTACTTTGAAGAACGGCACTCAACTTGTTTCGGTAATAGAACGCTCGGTCCTCATCATCTCGAATAAGTCTTGGAGCAAAATGAGCAAGCTTATTGAACTCCGTAGTGAAGTCCTGAGCTGACAAATTGCCTTGTTTAAAGTCAATGAACTTTTTAAGCCTTTGCTGCTTAAGCTCTTTAGGATAGAATCTACCCTCCACAAGAGCTTTAAAGCAAGACCAGTTGAAGTCTTCTTCAAGAACAGCGGTGGCACTAGTGATAGCCCACCAGTTATCAGCTTCCCTCACCAGAAAGTGCTTTGCGATCCTCACCTTGTCCTCTTCTCGGACTTGGTATAGATCGAACTGCTTCTCCATCTCAC